>VZTG01004992.1:291867-578812 GCA_013397845.1 Melanocharis versteri | reverse complement strand
TCGTCACCTCATGGGCGTCTCTCACACCGCCCCGGGGGACAAACGCGGAGAAAGAAGGAGGGGATCGCCCCATGCGGCCTCTCATGCCGCCCCGGTGGGAGATGGGGAGGATGAGAGGGCAGAGGGGGGGCTCACCCCATGAGGTTCTGTCACACCCCTCGGCCGGGCATGGGGGACAGAGAAGAGCGGGGGTCACTCCGCGGTGGTCCCGCATGTCGCTCTGGCAGGGNGCTCTACCCGGCGGGCTGCCAGCCTTCTCCCTCCTCCCCGGCCGGCTCGGGGCCGGGACGGCCCGCGGGCACCGGGAGCACCCGCTGGGTGCCGGGACACCACGTGGGTCGCGCATGGACCTGCGGGCCGGCTTGGAGCCACGGCCCCCGGCGCGCCCGGCACCCACACGGCGCTCCCGGTGGTCGGTGAGGGCGNGGGGGTCACCCCATGGCGGCTCCCTCCACCGCCCTGGCGGGGGATGGAGGAGGACGGACAGCGGGGGGGTCACCCCGTGGCCGGAGCGGGGCCCCTCACACCCCTGGGCAGGAGATGGGGGCGAACGGAGAGCGGCGGGGTGCGGGGAAGGATGAGCCGCCCACCAGCGGGGGTGGCACAGCGGGGGCTGCTTCAGCAACACCATATGTAATTCTGTATATTTCAGAACAGTTTTCCGTAAGATCCGTCCGCAGCGCTCCGAAGCCGAGTCCTCGGAGCTGATTTAGTGCTGAGTGCACTTTGAGCTGCTCGGAGGAGCCGCTCTGGCGTTTTTGGGGCTTAAATAAGCAAAGGGCCAGCGGGGAGAAGCTGCTCCTGATGCAGAGCAGCTGTTGGAGAGGGGCCTGTGACGGAGGGGCTGCCCCACTACCACCCCCCACCCCGCGCTGATACTTTCCAGGAAAAATCTGGCTCCCATCACTTTGGCAGGGGTTTATTTTTGGAAGGTTTAATAATGTCCGTGGTGCGCCTGTCGCTCATTCAAAATACAGACCCTTTATTTGTATTCATAGGCAGGATTAAATATAAAACTGGCCTGGCTCCAGCTGGCTCTTGCACCAAACGTCTTTGACAGCAGCACCGTCCAAGGCTGCAAAGCCACGGTCCAGGTGGCAGTTTTACAGCTCCTGTAAATGAATCGCGGACCTGGACGGCTCTTTCTGGGACTGACCTCCCCCTGCTCAAGTGGTCACTGCAGCCTGGCCTAAATGTGGCCACAGCACACGCCACGACGGGGTGGCTGGACCGCGACGGTGTCCCAGCACAACTGTGGCTGCTTGGAGGTGACCTGAGGCACGAAGTCTCAGCTGGTGGCCTGGTTTGGGGCCCTGGTTCTCCTGCCTGGAGAGAAAAAGCCCGATGGAAGGATCCAGAGCAGAGAAGGGTATCTCCTGAGGAGGCTGTGGACGGGGCTGAGTGGACAGAGGCAGCCTGGGAATGCTGTTCATGGCCTCTGAAAGTGAGGTTGAGTGGAGATTGAGCCCCCGGAGTTCAAAAAGAGCTCTGTCTGCTGCAGGGATATGGATGAACAGCTGTGGGCCTACCTTGACATGGTCTGGAATGGCTTTATACCTCCAGGAATTGCTCAGTTTGCTTTGTTTAAAGAAAAAAACCCCAAATCTGAACACTAACCCAGCTCCCACCAGCAGCCTGGTGATGAGAGGAGCTGCTGCCCCAGGCTTAGGGTCTCTCCTGGGCAGCAAAGAAAGCTCTCCAAACATCTTGAAACAAATGTCAAACTATTATTGGAGGCTTGTGTGGTGCAGGGAATTGCAAAAGCACTGTTTGGAGAGGTCTAGGGGGAGGGTGGATGGGACATCTAGCACTGGGAGGGTGGCAGGTGACCAGATTAGCAAGTCATCAAGATGCCAGCAGAGAGACAGAGGAGGGGAGCACATCCTGCTGATCTGCAGGGGTGGGACAATGCAGGGAGACCCTCAGGGCAGGAGAGGGGAGCACAGCCCTGCAGGGCGGGGTTGGAGGTGTTCTGCCAGCCCAGCTTTTCCAGAGCCCTCTGATCTCCGTGCTGAGGGATGATTCTTTACAGGGTGCCTGGGGAAAGCAACTGCATTATTTTCCTCCAGCATTTGGGTGCCAGGAAACCAACAGGCCCCTGCTCTGCTGCATTTTCAGGCCTCCCCTCTTGTCCCATGGCTCAGGGCACACATGCACTAGAAAGCATAAAGGGCTTGGCTTTGACCAACATCAATAAAGCCTGGAAGGGAGAAAGGTAGATGGGCACAGATGGGAGGAAACACTTTCAGGAGAGACTGCTTGAGAAAGGCAAGTAGGGGATGTTAAAGCTCTGAGCACCCATGCACAAATGGCTTGAAAAATTGACTCCGTTTCCCCCCTGCCCCCACCACGTGTCTCTTCACCGGTCTGCCATAGTTCAGGGTCACCTGAGTCCAAAGCTTCATGCCCTCAAACCACGAACACGCTCTGCAAACCACAGCGCAGGGCCTGGGAATAACACAACCCACTTGAATGAAGAAATCTGAAAAAAAATAATGTGTGTGCTGCACCACAATTACAGGTAGAGAAGGTATTTGAGGTGGTTAGTAAACATGTCAAAAAATAAATACAGCTATTCAGTCAGCAAACAGCTGCGTGATTATAACCAGGAAAATCTACCCCAGCCCAAAACCAGCAGAGACCCAACAACATGCGCTTATTAAGAAGTGGTATTTTTTTTTTTGTGTGCGCATTTTTTGGAAGGAGGTTGAAAATATTTTGTCCACTCTTTATTTTAGGAAGGTGAAATGTCCCTGGCGGATTTCAAAAGCCAACCTCTCGGGTATGTGTTCTCCATGCCAAGACACTGAGTCACGAAGAGATCGGAGGAAGCTGTTGGAAGTCCAGACAGGGGATAAAACAGCTGTAATTGAGGCAGCTCCGTCTGCTAATAACCGCACAGCCCTTCCCTGCCCTCAGCCTTCGAGCTGAGGTCTTTGCTCTCTGCCGCTTTCACAGGCTCCCCGGTTATTGCTTGGGGTCAGACTTGTCCACACCTATTCCGTTCTGAATGACTGCTTGTGTCCCAGCGAAGCCTGGGGTCAGGGAGTGTGCCTGCAGGCTGGGGAGCACTGTCCTTCCTGTGTTTTTCCCAGCGGGAGCTGACAGCCTCCAGGCACGTCTGCAGGACCCTTGGGCTTGCAGGGACACGGTGCTGCTCTCCAAGCTTGAGTTTAATGTATTTGTCCACACATGCCGTGTGTTGTAGCAGCGTGGGACACATCTCTGGTCACGGTCTGGCCTTTTTTGGTGCACATGGGGCTGCTGATGGCTGTTGAGGGCTTGCAGAGTGAAGGGACTCTGTGATCCACAGAGACGGCGGGGCAGGGTGGTACACAGCACGTGTGGGGTCTAGATCTCGGAAGGTCCCAGGCTGTTTGCCCAAGGAAGTTTCTGCCTCTGGCTGCTGGTGTTTACACCACGGTGGTGAAGCAGGGACAAGAGGAAAGGTGCTCTGGCTGCTCCTTAGCTGTGGCAGCTCCTCACCTGACGTGTTTCATGGCTGCTGATCCATCCAGAACGTGAGCTGCAGGCACCATGTTCCTTCTGCCTCGCTCCAGAGCAGGATGGGATGGGTGGCCAGGAAGAGGACCCTTGGGACTCCCAACAAGTAACTCTGATGTGTTTCATGGGTCAGAGCATTGGCTGAAAGTGCAAGCCATGTTCAGAAGGGTAACCTTCATGGCCCAGTTCAGGAGCTCAGCTGAATTTCCCTGATACGAGTGCCCTGTCAAAAGAACTTCGAGCCCTCTGCCTCCTGGAAAGAGCCCTGGGGGTACCACCTGGACTGAGCAGAGGAAGGAATATGGAGGAGTTGGGGATGGGGCAGGACAAGGCGCAAGATGGAGATGAAAGGTGCTAATGGACAGTGAGGAGAGAAGGTGGGAGCATGGGCAGAGAGAGGCAAAGGGGGAGCAGTAAAGGGATAGAGAAAGGGTTTCTCATTTCCAAGGGAAGATGAGTCAGGGAAGGGAGGTAGGAAGCAAAGGAAAATCTGAGGAGGGATGGAGAAACAGAGGAAATGACGAAATTAGCCTGGGGGGATTTGCTCAGTGGGGCCCCTGGTTGGGCAGCTCTGGATGTGGAGGGGGTTGCCAGGTGCTGCTCGGCAGGGATTTGAGTCACAGCAGATCTCACCACGTCTGGGCAATGTCCTGGGCTGCAGCCGGGAACTGCCGGGGGCAAAATTATCCATGGCCAGTGCCGCTGTCCTCTGCCCAGCCGGTGGGCTCAGGTTTTGCAAGGACAAGGAGCTGCTTTGGGAACAGTCTGACTCAGGAATCCCTCCTGTTTTATTCTCCCCCTCTTTGTTTTGCTGTTCTCTCCCCCCTCCTCCTTTTTCTTTGTCTGCTAATGCACAGCAGATGGGAGGAAATGCCATTTTAAATGCCACAGCATCCTGATGAAATGCGATGGGTTATGGCAATCTCTGATGAATCATGGCATTGTTTTGTGTACACGGCGGCCCTGCTGCTGCTCGGCCTCGCTTGGGCAGCTTTTTGCCTCCAGCTCTGCAAGTACACTGAGGATTGTTCAGGCATCCCCACCAGCCTGGTGGCAGGTGCCCTCCCCGACCTGGGTGTCCAAGTCACATTCCTTAATTTCACCAGCCGCGTTTCTGGAGGCTAAAGCAAGCCCATGACACTTTGCCAGTGATGAAACCAGCGTTTAGTTTTGAAACATCTGCTCCACGTTGCCTTTGGGGACTTCAGGGGTTGTAAATGATACTCAGTTCTCATGTTATGTTCATAGGATTTTTGCACAAGGTGGAGGAACGAGATCAAGGGAGCCTGACCTGGTGAATCACAGCTCTCCCCAGCACCTCCAGCTTAGCCCTTGGCCCCTCTGCAAAGCCACGTCCCCACACCTGCCTCCTCCTTGGCCCCACAGCCAGGATGGACCCACAGAGCCAAACCTGAGGGCAGTGATGTGGCCACTTGCTGTTGAGGCTTTGCTTGGGGTGATCAGATCATTTCCCCTAAGCTATGAGGCAGGCATCGAATAATATTGACTCACTCTCTGGCAGCTTGCTGCCAGATGAGAAGGAGCAGCTCAGAAGTGAAAAGAAAAATACTAAAAAAATATGTATATACACATATCCCAACAGCTCCATCACTGGAACTCAGAGCGACCCAGCCCTTTTAGTTTCCAACTAATTAATTGGGGGGAAAAAGTCACCTCTAAGCCTGCGGAATATAAACCAGTCTTTTAAATTTGGTAGCTGAAAGAACAGATTTGAGAACTCCAACGAGCAGAAGACGTGACATTAACATTTCGCTGCAATATGCTTAACAACCTCGATTGGAAGTGTCTCTCTGGCTGTGTCTCACTGCCTGTGTGTCTGCTGGCGTGGCAGTTATTCAGCGCTGGCACTGAACATCAAGTAGCATTAAGCCATTTAATTCCTCGCTTTTTTGGGGAGTAGATCCAATATACATCGATGCAGCGAGCAGAAGGGCTGTTATTATTAATCAGCCCCCAGCCCAGCCCTGCCTTCCCGCAGGCTCCTGCTCTCCTTTGTAAGCCTATCCCTGTTGAAAGGCCTGGCAGCCTCGCGCGCAGCGCGGCCAACACCAACAGCCACAACAGCTCTGCTGTGTTGATCCAGGACTCAGCAGCTCTACCTGGGAGGAGAGGGAAGGGGCTCTGTTTGTCTTCACGAAGCCAGGGATCTGGGGTATTATTTTTCTCCCATCAGGCATCCTTTGCTGCTCTAACTGGAGTCAAAAGGCGTGCGGCAGGAAAAGGAGGGGAAGGAGGCAGCAGGGGGAGGCAGGGGCTGCTCGTGCCAGGGTCACGCTGTGGTTTGTGTCCTTCCAGCATCCTGAGCTTCCTCAGCTCCATTCTGACCAGAGCAAAACTCTTGCTCCTGGTTAAGTGCCACAATACGAGACTGAGAAAGGAGGAAAAACCCCTTGTTTTCAGCAGTGAGCTGCCCCACTACTGTGGCTGTATCCTATTACTTCACCTCAGGACAGTTGGCTCTTGCTTGTGCTCCCACCAGACCAGCAGCATTTGTCCCCACCAGCCTGGCAGTCTCTGCCCCACAGTCCCTCACCATAACCACCACCTGTGGCCAGCTGGTTTGCTCTGAATTCCTCCCTGTGCAGAGTCCAGGAAGCTGGGAAAGAGAGGAAATCTCAGCAGGATGGGTCACCCAAGGGAAGATCACTGTGAGGAGCAGCACTGTGCACCAGCATGTCCCACCACCTTCCCTGTGGCACCATCCTGGTGTGGGCACAGCCATGTGCCAGCAGTGGGGATGCAGCAATCTGAAAACAGGGTAAAAAAGAGAGAAAAAAACAGTAAGAATGTAGGCGTCTCTTTCTGAGGGTTTCTGCTTTGTACATTAGCGTCCCTTCCTGGTCCCCTTGTGCCTGAGTGTGGCTGCTGGGCACGAGAGAGCACCATTAATGGGCTCTTGATGTGTGTTTATTTCGTTTAGCACATCCTGAGTGCCGTGGTGAGAGCTTCAGAGACGTTCATTACGCTGATTGCTTTCCCTGCTTATGAAGATGGAAAAAGCCACAGCGGTTAAGGGAGTGGAGTGGACAGATGCCAGATGCATTAGTGCTCTGGGCAGTCATGGAGGGCCCCTTCCTTAGGAGTTTTGCCTCGGGAGGAGGAGAGTTGAGAAGAACACGGCTTCCCCAGGACCTGCAGTCATTGACCAAGTGGCTGTGGGTTGAGGGAGACCCCACAAGGGACATGACTCCCTGCAAGGGTCTACCCTGCTCTGGCAGGGCTCTGTCTGAAGGCAGGGGAGACTTGTGTGAGCACATCCAGCATGAGCTTTGCCTCGTGTCACAGTGTTGCCAGCCCTTCCTGATGCTTGTGGCAGGAGCAGCCAGGGGTGGGCAGGGCCATGGTCCTGCTCACAGCATCCTCATCCTCTAGAAGTGTGAGTGCTGAGCCAGCCTGACTGCCTGCAGCCCAACCCCTCTGACCCTGTCCAGGACAGGCAGCCACAGAGGGGTCTGTGGGTCACCCAGCACAACCTCTGCTCTCTGTCAGCACAAGCTCTGCATGTTCTCTGCCAGACAAGAACGTGGGCAGGGTGGAAAGCTCGCGCTCCTGGTAACCAAACCTGTCTGCTCCTGGACTTCCCAGGTGGACCATGAAGCACTTTGCTCAGGTGGGACACAACCCCACGCTGGCTCCAAGCACATTCTCCAGATTGACGTAACTTTGATGTACCAGAAAAACTCAAGTGTAAGGCAGGAGCAACATGTACACACATGCTTGTGAAGAAGTAACATGTGAGGGGACCAGATTTGGACCTGCACTGATGGGGACAGCCAAGATGGGCTTCTGTAGCAACATTAGTCCCTGTTCTCCCTGCCTTGCTGAGGGGGCAGCATGGCCAGAGATGCCCATTTATCTGTGTATGACAACAATACACAGGAATTGCAAACAGATTTTTGCTTTATCTTGCTCGAGGGTTGTTGCAGTACAAGGATTTATTTTGGCTTTTCTGCTAAAAAAATGTATGCAGAGATTCCACCAAAGCACATAGATATATGTTTCTCTCGGAAACAGAAGAAAACCATTATCCGAAAAAGCCCTGCACTGTTATTAATCTCTGGGGCTTTATCCAAGTTTCATTAGGAATCTGGACATACTTGAAATGGCTTTCAGATAAAGCTGAATGAATCTCTCTCTGTCTTGGAGGCTGGTGCAGCTTAATTTCCTAGCTGAGATTTGGGTGGGTTGGGAATTGGGTAGGAGATTTTCAGCCACCTAAACCGGGAAGGAAGGAGTGCCTTAAAGCAACCCAATCTGGATGACTCGCAGGCACTTTCCGTGGCTTGCCGGGAGCGTGGGGTGAGCAGGGATGTCTTGGTGGGGGGAAGCTCGTCCTTGAACTTGAAATTGCCTTGGAGACTCTTGACTCATGGGGCAGGAGAGCTGGGAAAGCCAGTCCTCCGGGGGTGGGCAGCCTCCCCTAGTCCCTGGGAGCAAAAGGCCAAAGCAAGGATGCTGGAACAAGGAGGATGCTGAAGGCACTCCCCTGCCTTCCCTGGACCAGGGGTCCTGGATGTGGCCACCTCAAAGCCACAGCAAGCCTGCCAGCCCGTGTAAGCCACAAGAGGGTGACAAAGTGCCATCCTGTGCTGTGGTGGCCCTGGACAAACCCAAAGGTGTCCCGGGCTGGCAGAGGACAGCAATCCTCTTTGGAGGGCAACCAGAAGCTCTTGGAAAGTCCTTGATGAAGTCCTGGATGGGAGAGAGTGCTGGCTGGAAATGGGATGCTGGTGCTGAGGAGCTGGGGGCCTTTTATTCCACCTAGCTCTAGTTAGCACTAGTGCTGGCATCAGCAAGCCATTTTTGTTGCCAAAAGGGGGGACAACTCCCCAGAATTGCTGTAGCAGACAGGGAGAGAAACCTTGCCCTTGCTCCCCCTTGGTGGTCTAATGTGAAACCCATGTTTTATAGTAATTTTGGAAAAACAGAGAGCTGCTCCATGTCTGTCTTTTGTGCTCTTGGAGAGCTCGTGGCCAGCCAAACCTGCGCCTCCCAGTGCTCCAAACATGCTGGGGCTTGGAGACATGGCTTGGTGGAGGAGCCACCTGAACTCAGACAAGGTTGGGATGGAGGCAGCTTGGTGCCACTGGAAAGGATGCTCCAGGAGCATCTGTGCCAGCTGAGAGTGACACTGAGAAGGAAAGATGCTCCTGTTCCTCTTCTTTCTGCCTGAGATGTCCCCAGGGTGCCAGTGTGTGGTCACCCTGGCAATGTCACACCTCACAGGCTGCGGCCTTTTCTATGTTCATGGCCATGTACTGCTGGTTGTCTTTTGGCCCTATGGGGACTCTGTTGCAGATCCCAATCCTCGTGGCCTTTCCTGGGGAGAAGCAGTGGTCTCTTCTGCCTCCTCTCTCCCACTGAGACTGTAGCATCGCCCGTGGTGTGGTGTGGATAGGGACTGGGGAGCTTCTCGCAGGATGATCTTTGCAATTCTGCTTCTAGAAAGACAACCCGTGCTTCTGAGCAGCTGCCCGAGGCACTGTCCAAGACAGAAGATTGAAGTGCTCTGAGAGGTTTCCAAGCCGGAGTCTCATCCTTCCTGTGTCCCAGGAGGCCGGGGCAGCGGGTGTGGGCTCGACGGCATCTCCGGCCTGGAGCGCCAGCCAGCTCCCTTGTAACTTCATCTGGGCTGGGATGGGAAGAGCCCGCAGTGCAGCAGACAGGAGGGTGGCTCTGCCAACCTCTGATCTTATCTGCTGCTGAGAGTGGCTGGTGGGGGCTGGCCCTGCCTCCCGGGAAGGTCGGGCTGCCTGGCCGGAGAGGCGGGCAACATTTTCCCACGGAGCGTGGATTCGTTTTACCCCTCACGCTGTTGCAGGAGTGCACGTATGGAGATGGTGTATTGGGATGTCTATTTGCAAATCCCCTCGCTCCTATCTGTTGTTTATGCAGTTATTGGTAAAAAGACAAGGGGACAAAGGGGTGATTGCCCCCTAAGTGCTTCGGGAGGTGCACGTGTGGCAGGGACGTGGGGTGATGTGAAGGAGGGTGTGTGCCCGGGTAACAGAGACTTTTTCTTGCAGCTGCGACGTCTTCACCGAGTTTACATTCCAAGGAGATTCTTCTCTGTTCTCTTTAAATACTAGAAGTAATTAGAAGCTGCTTATGAGTAATTGCTTGGACTAAACAGTCTGGTTTCATTTAAGTGGTCGGTATGAAATGCCTGATGGTTTGGTAGGGAAAAAAGTAAGAAAGACTCCTCTTTTAGGCTCCCAGGAGCCGCTGTGGGGTTAAATCCCACCTTTCCTCACCCATCTGGGACTGTGGAGCCCTCCCAGAGGGAGGTGGGAGAAAACATTTTCTCCCTTGAGAAGAGTGGGGATGGTGGAAGAGGGGCTAGTGTGCCAAAACTAACGGGGCCGGGGTTTTTCGGTGAGGAACAGCTGATCCCACTCTTACCTTCAGTCCCACAGCAACATACAGGAACATTTTCTGCCACTCCCCAAGGCAGAACTGCAAAAGCCTAAAGCCAATGTTAACGACCGGCTTGCAACACGCTGGATTTTACAGACCTCAGTGAAAATTGTGACAATAAATCTGCCTCAGGCTCCAGTCGTTAAGTTGTCCTCAATACCACAAAAATCCCTGCAGATTTCGTGTTTACTTTGGCCCTGCCAACGCCGCGCTCTGCTACAGTGTTAATGGCAAGAGAGATTTTCGGGGCCTTGGACGCGGCGGTGCTGGTTTGGATGAGCCGGCGGCAGGGAGCGGATGGAGGGAACAGGCTCCGTTTGGTGCGTTCAGCACATTTTATCAGCTTATCCGATCCGTAGGCAGATGAAACAGTGCAAGTCAGGCGGGGTGAGAAGAGATTTCCCAACAGGGTAAGCAGGCATTTGGAGGCAGGAGGAGTGTGGGAACTGCAAGGGAGAGGAAGGTTTGGGACCTGGGGCTGGAGAAGGCTCTGTTCCCTTCTCCTGGCAGAGAGCTTGGGCTGAGGGGCAGGACCATGTGTGTGGCATCCCCTGGCACAAGCTCTGTATTTACCCTCGTGCTGGAGGCACATCCTGATGCATCCCAGAGACCATCCCGGAGACGTGATGCTGAGGAGCTGGACCAGGGCTGACCTGCGCAGCCGTTCCCACGTTATTCTCGCATCCCTGGGCTCCGGTCACCTAGCAACTGTGCATCAGATCGCACGGCAGCCTTAAATAAATGGTGTTCAGCAGGACCGTGAACCCTGCCGGGCCCCACATCCGCATCCCCACTGCTGCAGCCTCGGTTCTGGCAGCTCTGCAGCTGCCAGCACACAGTCTGTCATGTGCTGCCAGGGCAGCTACATAATCCGTGCTCGTGCTTTCCCCTTCCCAAATCCCCTCCATCATCTCGGATTTAAGCCAGTCCTGTGGCACCTGGTACACTGTGAGCTGCTTTCAGCATATTGGAGAATCAACTTCTCCCAGGGCGGGATCCCAACCCTGCCTTGACTTGGATCCTGGGACTGAGCTACATCCCCTGTTTTCATTTAGCTTGGTGTTTAGGAGAGCTGAATATGGGTTATACCTTTCCATTTATAGTTTTAGCAAAGCATGATTGGATTTCATTCCAGTCATTTTTTATCTTGACTAAAATGTCAGTTTTGAAGACCTATTATTAGCAATTTTTTGTATAGCTTCTGGATTACTGCAGATAATCATGAATCACCCTCTGCAGTATTGATATAGGTACTTCAAGCCTCCCAACAACCACCCTGTAAGTTATGCCTGCGATTACGAGCAGAAAACCCTCGATGGTAATGGGTGGGCTTGGAATATGGGGATGGTGCTCCTGATCCAGTGTCTGCAGAGCACATTTCTCCACCGCCCTTGCATGTGCCAGGAGCCCTGGTGCACATGCTGTGGTTCAGCTCCAGCTTCCAGTTCCAGCCTGGGACTTTGATTTCAGCCCCTTCCAACCCCTTCCCTACATTTGTCCTGCTTGGTGCCCATGTTGCCCTACATGGTCTCCCAGTGCTGGGTTTGGTGCTTTCTGTTTGGGAAACTGCATCTCTGTGCTTGATCTGGTGGTTTTACTGGTGCCTGGTGAGCAGCTGCCTGTGCTGGAGTGAGCACAGCTCACCCTGACCCACGGCTCCAGGAGGAGGCTGCTCCAGGCCCCTCTGCTTTGGAATGAAGTTATTTGCACCCACCGCAGAGTCTTAGAATCATTAAGTTTAGAAAAGACCTCTAAGATGATCACGTCCAACCATTAACCCAGAACTGACAGTTTCACTCCTAAGCCATGTCTCTAAGCACCAAATCTACATGTTGTTTCAACATTTCCAGGGATGGTGATTCCACCACTTCCCTGGGCGGCCTGTTTCAATGCTTGACTTCCCTTTCAGTGAAGAAATTTTTCTCAACATCCAATCTAAACCTCCCCTGGCACAATCTCACTCTGCAGAGTTTGTCTGCAAATGCCATGTGCTGCCTCTGAGGAATCACTCCTGGTGTTTTCTGTTCAAGGGAAATACTCCAGTGTTCTCCTCAGTAAATTCAGCTGAGAGAAACTGGTTTTTATTCTCATTATTCTGCTCTGTTTCCCATTCAGGAGGGAGGAACCCAAGCTCCAAAGTATAATCCTAGATTTCCCTGCTGACAGAGCTCACTGCACAGCCGGGAAAGGAAGCTCTGATCAGTTTTGGGCACAGCTGATACAGCAGCAGGATTCTTCTGGACCTCTTCTCTGCTGGTTTAAGGTCCAGAGGTCAGACAGGTGTCTGGGTTTAAACCAGGACCTTCTGGTCTGGCTCCTCTTGGGTAGAAATAGCAGCAACAAGGCTGCTGTGTTACAAACCCAGGGCAAAGGGGAACGTGAGTGCTCGGCATTCAAAGCTCCATTCCCTGGTATCTTGCTTTTCACCCTGCTAAAATATCTGTGGGCACCCTGGGCCTTCGAAGAAACTTCAAAGGAGGCAGCACACCCTCTTCTGTTAGCACTGAAGACTGATGAATAATAGAGTGGACCCACCCACTTGTACTTTAATCTGTCATGTTCTATGGAAATTAAGCCTTTCTCTTACAAAAAGGCAATTTGTGCTCTTGGCATCCTCGGCGAGAAAGAGCTCTCATCTCCTGCTAGATTATTGATACCTTTTGTATTAAGTAATGCAGTGTCTAATTGGGCTCTCTGCCTGTTCTGAACCACTCCCCAGACAGCGCTAAACAGCACAGAGACCTTTTGAAAGGGTGGGAGCAGGAGCTTCCAGCGCCTGTGCGCAGGGATTGCTGCTGCCTGTAGGGATGGGGTGGGCAGAGAGAAGCTGCGGGGTCTGGTCGGACACGCTCCCTGCCCTCTTCCTGCTCCAGCAGCGCGGTTGCGGACAGGGACAGCCTTGATGTAAAACCCTTTGAAACGCCCCTCCTGATCTTTCCGCCTTCGTCTCCTGCCAGGATGGAAAACAACCCTTGGTGCTGGGGAGCAGCAGCATCTCTGCCATGGTCCCCCCAAGGTGCTGAGGAAACACGTCCTGGATAAACAGGCGTCCGTTTGCCCGAAGCGGGTACAGGTGCGAGCCCGGCTGGCACGGGCAGGTGTGTTTTCCTTGCGCTGAAGTGGGGTTATAAACAAGCAGGGCGCTGAGGCCATCCTACCCTGCCCTGCTGCGAGCTCCGCGCTGAGAAAGGGCTCCTTGTCTGGGGCAGACACCTGAGCCAAGCTGGGGAGTGCTGGGCTTCATCCTCCTCGTCCTCCATGCCTTGGCTCGGGGCAGTGAGCAGAGCTCTGGGTGGGCACCCTGCCCACCAGCCGTCGCATCTCCTGCCAGCCCAAACCCACCGGCTGCCTTTGAAGAGGTTGCACCTGAAAGGGGAGATGGAATTTAAGGGCAGGCAGGAGCCAGGAGGCTGCCCAGCCCTGGGGAGAGGATGGCCGGTCCCTCGGTGTGCTGTGGCTTGGGAGGAGAGCCAGGACCCTGGTGGGGTATTAGGAGGACATGGAGGGGCTGGGGCTGCTCCCGTGGACCCAGGAGTTTGCTGGGTCCCTGGATACCCGATGGCCATGGCTACTCCAGGAGGGAAGCCTGTTCAGGGGCTCCACCGAAGGTGCTGGGTTGCAGCCTGGAGTGGCTTTGGCATGGAGAGACATTTGCCAGGTGGGTGCTGGGAAGAATTGCTCTTTCTTTCCCAGCCTGGGTGAGGCTGAAAGTGATGCCAGCATCTTACATACTTTGAGAGTTGAGGAGTTTCTGTGTCTCCCATGATAAATCGTGTCAGGAATGAAGGTGGGGGAGTCCAAAATCAATAAGCTGGGGAAGCCAGTGTCAGGGTCACATGGCAGTGCTGCCAGAAACCAGCTATGCTAAATGCTTAAATCCTTCCTTCCACCACCTTGGGACTTTCTCTGCTTCAAAGAGAGTCCTTGGAGGCCAGGGAACTGCTGACTCTTTTTTAATACATTTTTTTTGTAGCAAGGCTCAGTCCTTCTGGAAGATGAGTGTGTTGAGGGAAAAGTAAAGTCCACCCCAGGAGCCTGAGCCATGAGAGCCTGACGGGACCAGGCCATGCCCACATGCTCTCTATCTTGCTATCAAACACTGCCACACCTGGGCAGGTTCCTCATCTCCAGCCTGTCCTGCCTGCAAAGCCAGACTTGAGTTGCTTCCTCTGTCACCCTCTCTGAAACCTGTGGGGATCCACATCTCAATGCATCCCTGGTTCACAGCGAAGGGAATTCTCCATCCAGACTGCCAAGCCTCTGCGTGAGCCCTGGGGCTCTGCTGCGAAGCTCCAATGGGGTGCACCTCACTTCAGGGAGATGCTGGATTTTGGGATGAGATGAGGGAGCAGGACGAGGAGGGAGAGCACCCAGGCGACGTGGAAAGCTTGCCATAAGGCATGGGAAGGAGGGAGCCGTGCCAAACCCATGGGCTCCTCTCCAGCTCTTCAAAGCAAGTCGTTAGAGAGAGGAGAGGAAAGGAGAAGGCGGCGAGCTGCAGTTTCCCAGAGGGTGGAGAAAGGCAAGGGAAAGAATATCATGTGAAGGAAGGGAAGCTGATGGACTGAAGTCTCCTGAATGAAAGGGAAGGAAGAAAACAAACATGAGCATGAAGGCGTAGAAGTCATTTCACAGGAGGATTTGCAGAACCATTGAGATGTATCATCACAGTGACCAAAAACAGAAGAAAAATTCCTTACCCTAAGAGGAACTTTTCTTATTCATGGCTTTTATTTCCTATTTTGCTGGTACTGCAGGACCCGGAGAGGAGGAAGGGGAGCAGCAGTGTTTTGATGGGGAACAAACCCTGGCCAAGCCCAACATGTGTTGTTAGAGGCTATGGTTTACATTAGAAAAGACTCTAATACTGTGCTACGGCTTCCAAGTGCATTTTGATGGTGATGATTATTTTCAGCTGCTCAAATGGTGTGAAATACAGGCAGGGAATTGAAAAAAAGACCATTTGGCTTCAAGAAGAAAATCCAGAGCCCCTGTCAGAGGGACAGCTGATGCTCTCCTCTCTGCCCCATAATGTGCTACCCTCGTGGCTTTGGCATCCTGTGCCACGGCTGCTGCACCGCTCCTCGTCCTTTCAGCAAAGATCAGGGTTGCATAACCAGGAACTGATGCAGATTTGCTGTTTTCTCCTCCTCTGGCTCCAGCTCCCAGAGAGTGAATTATAGCGTGTTCAAAAACCTCCGAGTTCCCCCAGCCCAAACCCTACCCCTGTAATCTGGTCGAGGTCTCGCCGCAGCAGTTGCCACTAGAAATTTGGTTTCTATCCACGGGGTCCATGTGGCCAGAGGCAGAGAGGTGCTGGGCTCTCTGTGGGAAAAATGAGGTTCTAGAGTGGGAAAATAGAATATTGGGGGCTGGTGGGAGGAGACAGGTCCTGGCACTGCCTGGCAGAAATGCTGCTTGCCTGCAATGCACCAGGAAGGGAAGATGCTCCTTGGGGATATCCCTGGAGGATAAGACACTGGGGAGCAAAGACTGCTCATGACAGGGAGAAGTCCAGGACAGGACCATTCACCAGGTTGAGGACATGATGTCCAGGACCACCTGGAGTCTCCCAAAATCAATGGGGAGGTGCTCACCTCCAGCCCCATCCTCTCCTGGCCTTGGGACTGTCGATGCCTCCAGCCTCTTTCCTTCGCCACAAATTACCAGGCCAACCCCTTCTCTCAGCCTTTTCCCCCCTTTCTAGACAAAACAACCTTTCCCCATTCCTGGGACTGCTCCCTTCTTCTCCAGACTTGCCTAGGCTCTTTCATCATTCCAATAAAAGAGTAAATGCATCACACGCTGGCCGGGGAGAGCGGAAACCCTTAAACATCTAAGAGGCGAGAGCGACAAGAGGTGTTTTTCTGAGGCTCCCTGATGCCCTGTTAGGTCAAATGTCTTGCTCTGAAGCAGGAGAGAGGGGACTTATTAAAAACCTTTCATTTTTCTGATTTTTAAGGTCCTATTTCAGCAGGCCGGAGGCCGAGGCGTGAGTGGGGCTGTCGAGGGGGAAGGGCAGTGAGCTGACAGCGTGCAAACAGATTGTGCAATATTTGCCTTGCACAGAGCTCCCATTGTAAAGCCTGGGAGTTCTGCTTCCAATAAATCCCCTGCCATAATGCCCCATTGATGGCAAGAGAAAGGCAGTATTGAGGGCTGAAAGAGCTACGGCCCCAGGAAGGGTTAAAAAATAAAGAAAAGGGGGAAAAAAAAAAGGGAAAGATTTGAGGCTTAGTTTTAAACTTTGCTGTGTGGCCCTCGTGGCAGATCGCAAGCGCAGAGAAATATGTGGAGCCTGTTTGCATAACCCCATTTGCAGTGAACACTTTCAGAGCCAAAACGCAAGTGCGGCCGGAGCTGGGGGGCGGTGGGGAGAAAAAAGCAGGAAGGGCTGTGTTTATTTTCATTCTTGCCCCAGGCCACATAAAATTAATAATTAAAAAAAAAAAAAAAGAAGTAATAATTAAATATTTGGTCAGAGAACCAGCTGTGCAAATGTGAGGAGCTGTGCCAGCTGCAGGGACATGGAGGGACTTGGTCCAGGCGCTGTTCAGGGTTTGATGCCTCGCAGGTCGTGTTCCCAGGCTTAAAAGCACCAAAAAGGAGCATTTTGGGCTTTGGCTGGTGACTTTACCCTGTCTGCTGAGTGATTCCTCAGCATGGGGAGCTTGGTTCTGGCTGGGAAGGGTCTGCAGGCACCTGGAAGGGCTGGGCTGGGGTGCGGGTGGGCGATGCTCTGCCCACAGAGCTGCTGCCAGCCCCACATCCAGCACCCAGCTCACCTGATGGGCCTCCCCATCACCCCGAACTGGTAATGCCACTGCAGATCAGGCTGGGGGGGATCCTCAGTGTATTTTGTCACAGCAGCTGATGTGACGGGGAGGAGCAGGGCTGTCCTTGCCAGGACAGATGCAGGACCAAAGCAGGCAGGGTCTGCTGGCTGGCTCAGCATTCATGGCCGGGCCGGCTGCCAGGGGAAATCTCCCCATTGTGCAACATGCTGGAGCTCTCCAAGGAAGCTCCTGGCTCTTGAGACATCTTTGAGTGAGGCTGGACAAGTGACTGCCTTGAATTAAGAGCGGTTGAGGGGGTGCCTGCAGGCCCTGAGTACTTTTTCCATCCCTAGACCTTGTGATGCATTAATCACTCTCAGAGCAGCTGTGCAGACAGCTTAAATCGTCCTGACCCCAAAACTCCAGACTTGTCATTTCTTCCTCCTCCTCCCTGCTAGCCGCTCCCTCCTCCTGCCTCCCATCATAATATCAGTGGGGCTGGTTTGAGGGTCCCATTGCACCCCATCTCCTGGGATCTAGAGTGTTTTCACTGTACCCCTCACTGCTTTTCACCCTTCTATCGTTTCTTGGAGGAGCACCCAGAAGGTGTCCATGTGCTGCTGAGACCCAGCCAGCTGTCCCTGAACCTTCTGAGCAGTGTCACTGCCAACAAATTCACTATTTGTTCACCCTTTGGCTCTTGGAAAAGGTCCCTCAGCTGAGTTAACCCTGCTGTTTCCTCCCCTGACCCAGGGCCAGCTTGGACCCATCACTGATTTAACTGAGCCGGCTGCCCTGGCTGGCACAGAAGGTCCCCTCCCCGTGCCAGCATGTGCCCACGTCCCTGCTGCCACCTCCTTCCCTCCTTTCAACCCTCTGAGATTTGGCCGTTGGCAGCAGCTTAAACTCAGGATGACTCTCCCAGCCTGTGCCTCCTCATCCTAAGGGTGTGAGCGGGATGTGACCCACAACGTGGCTGTGGAGCAGCAAATCCACACGCCCAAGAGGTGCTTGGCTTTGCTCTTGCTCCTCAGAGGTGGGATCCATCCCTGCTCCTTGTTGGTGGGCTCCAGCCCCACTCCTGTGGCCACAGATCCCTTCTGCTGCCCCCTCCTGCGCCTCCCTCCTGCTCATCCTCTGGCCCCAAGCAAGACATAGTTTATCAGTGATCTGTGTTGCCTTGAACACACTTTTTCTGCCATGTCTCAGGCCTGACATCTTCAATTTCCTCTCTCATCTGTAACACTCACCCAAGTGGACCATTATTTATTATTTGGAAAGAGCTCTGATTACAACCCCTGGCGATAACTCTGTCTCTGGTTCGGGGTGTGTACGGAGCCATGTGTACAGAACACAGGACCCAGGGGATGGGTTTCCCCCACCTCTATTTCCCTTCAGTCAGGTCCAGGTTTTTCCAAGAGGAGGGTGTTGTTCAAAACTAAAGATGTTGGGGAAGAAAAGGGAGGCAAGTGGTGGGAAGGAGCGCGGGAAAGGGAGAAGAGAAGCGGGAGGAAGAAATGAGAGATGAACCCCTGGGGATAAATCAAACCTCACTGAAGGGCTCAGCCCAGCCCTTCCGAGCTCTGTTGAGTGAGCAGGGGTCCTGCCAGCAGGGAAAAGCACCAAACACAGCTACCCATCCCTGCCTCCTCGTCCTGCCCCCTGCACCCCTCCCTGTGCTCCTGCAAGCCCCTGAGCCCTGGCTGAAAGCTGGCTCTGTCCCAGTCCCTGTCCTTGACCCCATCATCTCTGCCTGGGTCAAAAGCCAGGAGGGAGAAGCCCATCCTCCCTTTGCTGTTCCTGGGAGTCACCCCTGTCCCTGGGAGTGAGGAGCCTCGTGTTCACTCCTCCGCACTCCTCCATGGTGTCCAGGGTCCTAGGGAGCAGGCTGGCGTGGGGCAGGGGGGGCACTGGGGGACTGGAGGGTCAGTGGAAGGACAAGGAGTGTGGGAGGAGCCCAGGGAGGGGACCCAGAGGAGGGGTCTGGGAACGGGACATGTAAGAGTCCTGGAGCCATCTCCTCTCGTCTGCTCTTCTGAGCCAGTTCTGAAGGCAGAGCCCTCCCAAACCCCAGGGAACCCCCACCACAGCCCTGCAGCTGTAAAGCCAGGTGGGACCGCCTGGGCTGGGGGCTGTCAGGGTACCTGGTGTGCTGGGACCCCTCGGCTCCCCCTCGGGACTGCAAACAGACCCAGGACTCGGCTCCTGGCTCTGACAGGGGTGGGTGAACGTGAGTGGGTTTGTGCTACCAAAATTCCCCTTCCTGGGCCATGTCCTTCACTGGGAAAGTGGAGGGGACAAGATACATACCAGCCATGAGGGCTTCCTGATGCCTGATGGATGCTGGCCCTGCAGAAGGAATTGCACAGGGCCATTGCTCATCTCTGCCAAAACCCCCCTGAAGCATCAGAGCACTGGCCCCTTGTCCCAGCACCCCCAGCTCAGATCAGTACTCCTGCACTGGCAGAAGTCTCTGGTTCCCACCAAACCTTGCCCCTGTCTGGCTGTGACAATGACCCTTTGCTGCCTCAGTTTCCCCACTTGGAAAACGTGTGCAGCAGCACTCACCCTGCTCCATAGTGCTCTGCAAGTCCCCGGGTGGTTTTAGCAACACTGGGGGTGTTCAAACAAGTTTTTGCAGCTTCCCCTTGTTCAGGATTTATTTGGATAGTGATCCTGTCCGTGTGGGCAGCTGGCCCCAGCAACCCCTCCCAGAGATCCAGCCCTTCCTGCTGCCCTCCCGGGCCGGATGCTGCGGTGGCTTCAGCTGAGCATCCCACCAAGGGTCCTGATCCGTGTGTCACTCGCCTCGCTGCACGCAGGGAGAGAAGCATCGGTGGCTCAGGGAATGCCACGCTCAGGACCCCGCGTGCTCTGGGGCTTCCCGGCTTTTTGCTGGAGCTGCTGAGCTGGGAGGGGCCGAGCCGGCAGCTCCCCATAAACCTGGCGGCTTAGACCAACTCCTGGACAGATGTTGGGACTCTGCCTTGGAGCGGAGGTTGGGAAAAGGAGAGGGCGGCTCTTGCCCGGAGAGTGAGGAGGAGAGCTCGGCACCCCTGGGCTTGAACTTTAGCACCCTCTTCCGCAGGAGTTTAAAGACAAGGATCGTCGTATCCCGAGCGAGCCGTCTGGATAGCCGGGCAGGCGCAGGGCTGCAGCAGACGAGAAGCCAGCAACTTTCTCTGGCGAGGATTTTGTGGAGCTCTTCGTAAAGAAATAACACCAGGGAGAAAACCCCAGGAAGGCAGGAAGTGTTTCCAGCGCTCGGGACGCTGGCGAGCGGCTCCGGGCCGCCGCCAGTCCCTGCGAGGAGCCCGTCCTGCCGTGCAGATGTGTGTGATTGGAGCAGCGCGAGGGTTATTTTCCTTTGACTGAAGGCAACCCAGCCCCGGCGGATTAAGCTCTTTGTGTGCACGCGAGTGTGCCTTGATGGAAGCAGCTCCCGCAAAACCAGCCGCGGGGGTTGCAGGGAGCATCCCCTAGGTCAGGGAGCCTTCCTGGGGAGGGGGGAGACCTCCTGTTTTCGTGGCTGTGAGACGATGCCGGGACAGTAACTCCCTTGGCAGGCAGCACAGTGCTTCGGGATGGCCGTCTATGCCCTCACGGGTTTCTCGCTCGTCAGCCTGCTCAGCTTTGGCTACTTATCTTGGGACTGGATGAAGCCCAGTTTGGTGGCCGACGTGCCCACGGACCCCATGGAGAAATCACTGCCTCCCACCTTCACCAGGCCACCCCACATCATCTTCATTCTGACTGATGACCAGGGCTACCACGACGTCGGCTATCACGGCTCAGATATCCAGACGCCGACGCTGGACAGGCTGGCAGCGGAGGGCGTGAAGCTGGAGAACTACTACATCCAGCCCATCTGCACCCCGTCCCGGAGCCAGCTGATAACTGGCAGGTAAGCCAACGCCTGCTTACAACCTACTCACATCCCCCTTTGGTCCCTTGTTTAGGTCTGAGGGGCTTAACCCCAGCTTGCTGCTAGACTGATGCCCTGCTGTGTGGGCAGAGGATGGAGATCCTCCAGCGGATCTGGATTTTTCTAGAAAGCTTCCTGGGTGAACAGTTGATTTCCACACAGGATAAATAGTGGCGCATGGCAAGAACGAAAATGTGGATGCTGCTGGGTAATGGATGTCACTTCAGGAGAGGGTGGTCTCTAGTCAGGAGGTGTTTCGGTGCTGGACAAGGAGCTGTGTCCCCAGGTAGTCCCTGACACACTGGCCCTTGGAGATTTGCTGTGAGGCCCTTGGTCTGTGCTTTCCCTGCGTGCGTGTTCAGTGCTGCACTGGCCAGTGCAGGCTGGATGTTGCTCCATCGCCCTCTCCCACAGCAGCACAGTCAGATGTCCCCTTATCCTGGGCCATTCTGCCTTCTAGGATAGGTGGGACTTTCTCAGGAGCAGTGCTGTGTGGTCAGCACTCACTGCAGGAGGCAGATCCCACCAGACCATCTCCTGTTGAGGAGTGGGCCCCAGGGACGTGCCTATGGATGTGGTCATTGTGGTCATTCTACTGCCTGGGGTGGTAGAGCCCACCAGGGTCCAGGCAAAGGCCTCCCTTCTCTCCTGATGGTTCTTGAGGAGTCCCAGGCATCTTCGTGGTGTGAAAAGCAGGGGAGGACCGGGATGGTGGGGACATTCAGGTGGGGCATTGTGAATCCACTTGCTTGTGCTGCCCAGCCCTGACCCAGCCCAGCCACCTCCCCAGGCTGGCAGCAGTGGGGGCTGGCAGCTGCTGGCGTTTTTGTGAGATGTCTGCTGAGCCCCTCTCTGTGTTCTTTGCATCTGCTTTCGGTGCTTAGGGATGGATGAGGAGCTCCCTGTCCCAGGCTGGAGCTTGCTTCATTGGGTTGGGTTGGGTGACATGGACATCTGCATGTGTTTTGGGTCTCTAACACATAAAGTGCCATCACGTCCTCAGCCAGTGCTGCTCCTCATCACCGTGGCTTCCCTCTGGCTCTTCTTCCTGGCAGGTACCAGATCCACACAGGCCTGCAGCACTCCATCATCCGCCCTCGGCAGCCCAACTGCCTGCCCCTTGACCAGGTCACCCTGCCACAGAAGCTGCAGGAAGCCGGCTACTCCACACACATGGTGGGCAAGTGGCACCTTGGCTTCTACAAGAAGGAGTGCCTGCCCACTCGCCGGGGCTTCGACACCTTCCTGGGCTCCCTGACAGGCAACGTGGATTACTACACCTACGACAACTGCGACGGGCCGGGCGTCTGCGGCTACGACCTGCACGAAGGGGAGGACGTGGCTTGGGACCAGAGCGGGAAGTATTCCACCTTCCTCTACGCCCAGCGCGTCAGCAAGATCCTGGCATCCCACAGCCCCAAGGAGCCCATCTTCATCTACGTGGCCTTCCAAGCGGTCCACACGCCCCTGCAGTCCCCCAAGGAGTACATCTACCGCTACCGCTCCATGGGCAACGTCGCCCGCCGCAAGTACGCGGCCATGGTGACCTGCATGGATGAGGCGGTGAAGAACATCACCTGGGCCCTCAAGAAGTATGGTTATTATGACAACAGTGTGATCGTGTTCTCCACAGACAACGGTGGGCAGACCTTCTCCGGGGGAAGCAACTGGCCGCTACGGGGTCGCAAAGGGACGTACTGGGAAGGGGGAGTGCGTGGCATTGGCTTTGTCCACAGTCCCCTGATCAAACGCAAGCGTCGGACAAGCTGGGCACTGGTTCACATCACAGACTGGTACCCAACTCTGGTCAGCCTGGCTGGGGGCAACCTGAGCAATGTCCAAGGCTTGGATGGCTACGACGTCTGGCCTGCTATCAGTGAGGGCAAGGAGTCTCCACGCACCGAAATCCTGCACAACATCGACCCGTTGTACAACCATGCCAAGTACGGCTCCTTGGAGGATGGCTTCGGCATCTGGAACACGGCCGTGCAAGCTTCCATCCGGGTTGGGGAGTGGAAGCTCCTCACTGGCGACCCAGGGTACAGCGACTGGATCCCCCCACAGACCCTGACCAACTTCCCAGGGAGCTGGTGGAACCTGGAGCGTCTCACTGATGGCCTGAGGAAGTCTGTGTGGCTCTTCAACATCACTGCTGACCCCTACGAGCGCTACGACCTCTCAGAGCAGCGCCCGGACGTGGTCAGGACCCTCCTGATGAGGTTGGTGCACTACAACCGGACGGCCATCCCCGTGCGGTACCCTGCGGAGAACCCCCGGGCTCACCCAGACTTCAACGGTGGTGCCTGGGGACCTTGGGCCAGTGAGGATGATGGGGAGGAGTGGGGAGGTGGCCAGGAGCCCCTGAAAAGCAGGAACAAGAAGAAGAAGAAGAAGTGCAAGATCTGCAAGCTGCGCTCCTTCTTCCACAAGCTGAACACCAGGCTCATGTCCAACCGCATCTGACAGGACACTCCCCCAGCATCCACCCATCCTGGCCAGGGTGGAGCTCTGGACTGCAGTGCCATGGGGTGGGAGCAAGGGAGAAGGACAGGCAGGGAGGTGCCAGTGCTCTCTTACTCTCCCTTGCTCCAGGGTTCACTCCAAAACAGTTCTCCTCCCTGGCTGGAGTGGGGGCCAAAGGGAGTTGCTCCTGGTGGGTGAGGAAGGGCGATGTGGTCTCTGCTGCGGTGCTTGGTGCTGGTGAATGACTGTGCTGAGCTGGGCTGGCCCTGCACAGCCGCTTCCAAAGACAGAGACCCTTTCCTCAAGGATTCTGCAACCAATCATAACCTTTAAGTGTTGGCCATCACAAGGGCAGGAGGAAGCATGGGGGGCTCTGCCTTCACACTAACCCTCGCTATTTCCCTCTATTTACTCCTGGCTCTCAGCCTGCTGCCAAGCAGCTGCAACCTTTGCTCTTGCTCTGAGAACTCGAAGGCCTCCCCCAAAACCAAGACCACATTACTTCTTTGTGGGGGGATGGATTTCTGACCATGGATGTCAGATCTGAGATCAAAGTGGCTGGACTAAGTCATGCTGCTACAAGGACTCATGTGGGGCTATAGCTTCCCCTCTCCACTGGCTTGGGGGGCCGGGAGCAGCCCTGGTGAGGAGCAGCGGCCCATGGAGGCATGGTTAGATGCTCTCAGAGGACAGGTGGTTCTCTGTGGCCCCACATTTGGGAGGCAGCTTTGGCCCAGGCTCTGGTGGAGTCCATATGGGTCAGCCACCCAGCAGACCCTTTCACCCAAAATTTGCCTGGACAGCCCCTTCACGTGCATGGCTCTAGGCACCCCTGTTCCTCTGTATGAATCCTACACATCCAACCAGCCAACCACCCCCGGCTGCCCCTTCCCAGTGCTGGAGCTGTCCCTATCCCCACGTCCCATTGCTGAACCTGGGGCAGAGGGAAGATCTCAAGAAGGTCTCTGCAGAAGCTGATGCGCTGTTCTGTAGCTGCAGGACTTTGAAGCCACGGTGGAGGACGGGGACGATGGGGACGTCTCCCGCCTGCCAGCACCGCGCCGCATCCCCTCGCCGCAGATGGGCACTGCTCTTCCAGCAGCGCACGCGTGGGGAGGAAAACACCTCCCCATCATCCGCTGCTGTGGGGAGCCAGCCCATCCGATCGCCGGGGGCCAGGGAAGCCAGCAAAGCTCCGGGCCCCCGCGCCTTCAGCGGGGTGCGAGCGCGCGTACGTGCGCTCACAGGAGTGCTGGCGAGGATGAAAGGGGGTAAATAGCTTTAAAATCGTTTTGGATGCATGGTGCATTTCCATTTACACAATGTGTTTTACATTTCTCCCCACAGGTTTCTCTTGGTGCAGCGTGTGTAGGCGAAGGCCCTGCTGTGAATTTTGAAAATAGTTATTTTTGTCTCTGGAAAATGAGGCCCGTTAGGACTTGTCAGCTCTTGGATGAGCAGTGTGGGCTTTCTTTTTTTTTTTTCTTTTCCCCCCTCTTTCTCCCTTGCAAAATAACATTCATTTAAAATCTGTCATTGAAAGATGTGACAATTGGCAGCGTGTACACTGAATACCTTTCAGTGCGCTTTCAAGCCCTGTGTGTGAGAGAGGGATAAGGATGGGAAGAAAATGCAATGACATGTTTGTATTTTTTTTTTTCTTACTCTTAGCTGGATTATTTGGGGGAATTGGGATTTTCTATAGAAACAAAGGAAAAAAACCAGCTGACAGCAAGGCAGAAGAGAGGAGGCCTCTTCTTGTAGAGCTGGGAAGGAGTTTGAAAAGCCGGAGTGTGGCGGTGTGTGTGCCAGTCCCCGCTGCTCCGCACACGCCCAGCACCGTGCCATCCCATCCTGTTGGCTCCCTGCATCCCTGCAGGCACATCCCAAGGACAGGTTTCAGAGGGGGACTCAGCTCCTCCATCACCCCCATCTCCATCCCTGCTCCCTTAGCATGTTTCTCCAAGAGGACTGGTCCCCATGGCATCACCCGGGTGGAGGTGAGCCCCAGGAGGATGCTCCACATCCTCAAACTACCTCAGTCAGCCAGCCTGGTCCCTGGGGATGTGCACCACCAGCAGGGCTGCGGCACCGGCTGCCGTTTGGCAAAGCCAACCAGTCGCTGAAAATAAAGCAACGCTTTGCTGAAGGAGAGGAGGCTGCTGCAGGCAGAGCCAAAGCCAGGGGAGGGCAGGGGGTGATGCTGCAGGGGCGTGGGAACAAACATTGGCTAAGGGAGAGTTGGTGCTGAAGGGAATGGGAGAGCAGGGCTGGACGTGGGGTGGTGACAAGGCTCGGGAAACAGCTTTCATTTCCATATTTATATAAATGCATCCAAGTTTAGTCCTTCTTTTATTTTTTTTCTTCAAAAACGGAAATTTCCATGAAAACATGCTCGATTTTTCACCCTTCCCTTTCACTAACATCCCCATGAAAAGGTTCGTCCGGTCTCACTTCCTTTCCAGGTCTGGATCTGCTGGGCTGATGCTGGGTTTGCAGTCAGCCTGGCCACAGTGGTGGATCTGCTGTCATCTGTATTTTAATTAAAAAGAGTTGGATTCTGAATCTTTGCAAGAAGAAACAGCTGAAGGAAAATCTTAGTCCCTGAAAACAAAGAGGAGAAGTAGGCAGGAGTATCTCTGGGTGCTTGGAGAGAGCAAAGCCTCCAGCCCAGGGACAGCAGTTGTCCTTCACCACTGATTCCAGCTGTGCTCTGTCTGAACACTGGGCTGGGAAAGGAGATGCAGCTGCTGCCACGTGTTCTCCTCATCACAGCAATGCTCATTAATGGTCTGTGCTGGGAAAAACGCAGCAATGTGCCAAAATCCCATGTTTTCAGAGAGCTGAAGCCTCCTGGGATTGTGTGCACGCTCTGGCTGCCAAGGGGTTAATGCAGCTGGAGAGATGCTCAGGCGGTGGAGTTCCCTGCACCCGGGAGATATGTTTTCACAGACGGGCTGAGGCTCCCCTCCTTCCCAACCTCCCTTCAAAGCGCCTGGCAAGCCCCAGGCAGCTCCAAAGCCCAGGAGGAGCTGGGCGTAGGATGGGGGCCTGGGAGGGATGAGGCAGGGGGATGCATCCGGGGCCATCAGGGGTGGAGGGGTGGTGGCCGCCTCTCTGTCGGCATGGACTGCCTGTCTCCACCCGGGCTGTTTCCACCCTGCTGGCTGGAGGGAGTGGGAAGGGGACGGGCTGGGAATGAATGGAGTTGGGATGGGATAGAGATGGGGAGGAGGATAAGAAGAGGGTGGGGCTGGGCTGGGCTGGGCTGCGCTGCGAAGAGGAGGGGAGTGGGATAGGATGGGGATGGAGTAGGGATGGGACGCGTCAGGCAGGACTGGGGGTACGTCAGAGCCTCTCCAGCCCCACAGGCAACTCCCACCCGAGAGAGGGAAGAAGCCCAGTATGAGGACAGGGGATGGGCATCCCAGCAAACTGCCCCAGTGGGAGAGCGGCAGAGCACCCTGAGCCGCTCATGCTGAGCAGAAGGTGTTCTGCATCGGGGCACTCGTGTCCTTTCTCATGCCAGTGATCTGAGGACGTGTGGTTTTGCAGGTTCCCCCCACTCAGATCCAGTGCACGGTGGTTCTAGGGAGCCACACGGCACATACCGAGTGTCCCCGAGTATCATGGACATGTCCACAGGAAGGTCTGCCTATGAACCCCGCTGTCAGGGAGAGGGTGGCACTGAGGAGACCCTATCTCAGCCAAAAGCAGCTTCCTGTGGTTGCAGGGGCAAGTGCTGGGCCCGTAGGGACAGGGCACGTTTGCAAACACAGCCTTAAATGTAAATCAGCTCTCCTCACCACGGTATTTATAATCTTATCTAAAAATAACCCCAAATTCAGCTTCCCAGAGGACAGCAACTGAGCATCCCCCAGACCCCAGCTTGCATGTGAAACTGTCCCAGTAATTTTGGGATCTCTGCAATATGTAATTGGCAGCCTGGCTGCTTCGGTGTGCGAGGCAGTGCTGCAAGCCCCATCCCCTGGGAGCACCTGCTGCAGCCCCCCCAGGACACGTGGATCCTTCCTGAGCTGCCCATCCGGTGTGTTTGGGGTTTGGCATCAGCCCTTGGGTGCCCAGCTTGGGGCAGCCCCGTGCTGGGATGCAGAAACCAAAGCTCTGCAGGCAGAGCTGGAGCAGGGTGTGGAGAACAGGACGCCTTTTTGGAGAGGCAGCCCAGTGATGGAGAGGAGCGCTGGGGATGAAGGTCTCCATCAGGTGGCCAGACCCGAGCACGGCAGCAGGAGAGCAGAATGGCTCCCAAAGCCCTGCAGGAGCAAAGCTTGGGATGGCTGGGAACAGACACATCCTAAGAATATCCTGAGGCCTATGGGAGAGGACTGGGACTACTCCCCTCTACAGGGGAGCCCCCAGCCCGGAGTGGAAGGTTCCACCCAGAGCTCCTGCTCCCCTTGGATTGTCCCCAGGCACCCAGGAGTGGGACCACACAGCAGTTCCTGCTTGGGAAAACATTATCAGCAAAGCAGAGCATGTTCAGCACGCACAAGTCTGACACTTCCTTACCCTCAGAAGGAAAAATGTCGAGGAAAAGGGAAAAAAAACTGAATAGAGAAAAGAGCAGAGAGAGAGAAACTTTTCCTGGAGAGCGGTGTCTCTGCCAGGCAGGAGAACCCTGGGGAGGGAAGCAGGGTCCTTGTGGGGGGCTTTGCCATCAGCCCTGCCCGGGTGAGGGGTTTGGGGTGTCAGGGGTGCAGCAGGGGCCCCGGCGGGAAGGAAGGGACAGATCCCTCCTCCCGGCTCCGGGAGCACGCAGAGTCACGCGTGTGGGGTTGAGCACGTGTGGCAGCGTGGGGGTGGCACGGGGAGGGGGGCAGGTCACATTGCGGAGCTCACGGGGACACGAACATCAGCGCAGGTGGGAGGGAGGTGGGAGTGAGGCAGGGGCACAGAGCCGCCCACGGGCATCCAGGGGGTCTCGGGAGTGGGGGGCTCTTCCTCTTGCCTCTAGGGTTCCAAGGGGCTGCTGGGGGCTGGCAGCAAAACGCTGGAGGAGGAGAGCACTCCCACAAACATCCGGATGCACCGGCCCCCACGGCAGCCCCCCGCCTCCTGGCACAGCCCTGGGGTGGGGAATGAAACCCCCTTTTTTGTGGGAGCGACATGGGGAGGAGCTGTGCAGGTGCAAGGAGGCATTTTGGGGACCATCATCGTGTTCCTGGGGCACAGATGGCACATGTGCATTGCCTGCACCCCAAGTGAGGGTGCCTGGTGTGCTCTGCCCATGCCATGACACGGCCAGGGTGAGTCTGGAGGTCATCAACCCCTCGGAACTGTGGCCCCATCCCTGTGCCCATCCATGGCTGGGAATCGGTCCCTGCTCTGCCACCAGGGTCCCCTGGATGGGACCAGACAGGAGCAGGAGAGGGATGCAAGGTGGGGATGAAGGTAGGTAATGGTGCAATTAAAGGAAAAGCCATTAGACCTTTCTCCTCCTCCCCCTCCTCTTCCTCACTCCGCCACTTGCTGTCCTCCTCCACTTCCACCTCCTTTCTTCTCTCCCTCTCTGCTCCTCCTCTCTCCCCTCTCAAAGATTTCTCCCTATTTTTGTCTGGTTAGAACCTTTTATTTTCCTTTTAACCCTTCCATGGCAGCCTGAAAGGGAGCTCAATCCATCTCAGCTGCCAAAGGCAATGCCCTCCCAGCCGGCACAGGGAGTCCCTTCTCCTGTTGTGATGAGGGTCCTGCTGCTGCAAAACCATCCAGAAACGGGACAAAAGCTTACTAGAAGGCTCTTCTGGGGGAAGTCAGCAGGTGGAAAGTGCAAGGGGTGGTGTAGACAGAGGGGGTGGTGCTGGATCCCCAGTGAGTGCTGGTGGGGACTCAGAGGGAAACCCCTTCCCTGAGGTTTTGGGCCTCACAACTCCACTTTTATTGCACTTTTTGTGCTTTCTTATGTTCAGCACAGCAGAGAGGCGACTCAGCAACAAAAAAGTCCAAGGACTGGGGACCCAGACCTTCCTCCTATTCCCACTTTGAAACTTCCCCGTTTCTACCCTGGCTTGGGCACTGCAGGGACACAGCACCCCAGGACCCAGCCTTTGTGCTCCCCTCTAGCTATGCTTCAGCCAGGCTGCTCGCCCCTCTCTGGGGTGGGGGGGACCCTCAGGAGCTGCTCCACGGGAATCCCAGGGCCCCTGGGGGCACACAGTGGGCAAAGGGGGGAGTGGGGAGCAGCCAGCCCTCCCCTGCAGTGTGATCGGGGCCGGCCCCCCCGGGGACTCTGGCTGAAGGCAGGACAGTGTGGGGACCTGGGGACCTGCCATGGTTTCTCCAGCTTCTGCTGACACACTTCTGCTCCATCTGCTCCCTCCCGCCGCAGCGTGTCCCCATCCCACAGCCCCCCAGGGTCCCCAGGAATGCTGCTGCAGGCACCAGCAGGGCCTGTATTTTTTGGGGGGGGGGGGTGGGGGGCGATAAGCAGTTGCTGGGGTGACAGCATCCTCCTGCAACATGGAAACCACGGTTTCCATGGAAACCTTTTTTGCCCCAATTATTTTACCACTGCCACAGCCTTTAATTTGCCTTTAATGGTTGCATTTTACATATACCCCCCTCCGCAGCAGGTGGGTGACCCCCGGGCAGCCCCCGGGCCGGGTCCCCAGCAGGGCCCCGGTCCCCACGGAGGGCGGCGGGTTTGGGAAGCAGTTGCCCCGGCAACAGAAACAGGGCGTTTCTGGCAGCGGTGGTCACCATGGGGACGGGGATGCTGACGAAGGCTTGTGAAGCTGAGAAGACAAATTGCCCTCATCATTATCTCTGGGCTTGTCAATCAAACATATTCCCTTATTTACCTCAGCGAGGAGAGAGCCCCGGGAGCACACGGAGAGGGAGGGAGCGAGAGGAGAGCTGCTTGCCCCAAACTCCGCAACGAGAGGGAGCATTTCCAGCCCCTCGGGATGGCCACCATCACCTGCAATCGCTTCACTGAGGAGTACCAGCTCTTTGAGGAACTGGGCAAGTAAGTTGGAGATGGGGCTGGGATGCTCAGAGTGGGGCTGTGCCCTGGCTGGGAGAGAGACTCAGCGGTGCTGGGAACTGCTGGAGATGAGGGAAAGGAGATGGGATGGAGAGAATGCAGTGGGAATCGGAGAGGGCACGCGAGTGAGGATGGGGGCTTCCAGCCCCAGACCTGCTTCTCTGTCCCTGCCTGAGTTCAGGGGCTGCTGATGGATGTTTGGCTGGGGGATCGGGACACCCCAGAGGTCTGGAGTTGCCTGGGAAGGGCTCGGCTGCCTCTCTTATGGAAAAGCTGCTCCCGAAAAAGAAGGCTGTTAGCTCCCTTGGGAAGTTCCCCGGGAGCCGGGAGGAGGGACAGGACAGCCGAGGAGGAAAGCCAAAACAGTGGGCACCCCTCACATTTCTTTAGGGAATTTATCTGTGTGGATTCACCGGGGCTTGACTAGACCTGCAGCAGACCCAGTCTGCCTGGCAGCCCCCAGGGAATCCTGGTGGCTTTTGGAAAGACCCAGGATATTCCCCACCCCTGTCCCAGTGCGGGTGAGCCGTAGCCCTGCCTGACCCTGCTTTCCTGCGGGGGAGGGCTCAGCTCTTTTGGTCCAGGTGTCATCGTGTGTGCCCGGATCAGTGCATGTGTGTGTGTGCGTGCGTGCAAACAGAACCGCGTGTGCACAGCGAGGGGATCCTGGGGAGCACTGAGCACCCCAGGCTGGAGCAGGGGATGCCAGGCTCCCCGTGTGGAGGGATGCTCCGCGTCCCGCCCAGCGGGTGGCTGTAAAACGGGCGCAGGAGTGAGCAGGCGTGTGCCTCTGTTTTGGTTTCTGTGCCTTTTTTTGGAGCTGGTGTGTAAATCTGGGCCGTGTGGCCGCCGTCCTTTCGCAGCGGCTGGCAGCGTGGTGGTGGGCTCAGGGTGCCTGTGCTCCAGAGGGGAAGCTTTGTCCGTCTGTAGGCACAGGGATGCTCCAACCCCGCAGCCCTGCATCGCCCGGGCGCAGAGCAGCCTGCGCCTAAGCGGGTGCCCACATGCACGTGGGCGTGTGAAATGGGGGCAAGGGAGAAGGCAGAGGGCAGAGATGGGGAAATGGAGAGGCTGAGACGGGAGGACTTTGTGCTGAGCTGAATGCTGCTCGCATTCCCCAGCCAAACCGTGGCACCAGGGTGCTGCTACGAAGTGCAGCTCCGTGGGGGCAAATGGACCCCCCCGTCCCGGGACACTCACATCCATCCCTGCGGCATCAGGGTGACAGAGAGGGGCTGGTGGACAGCAGCGGATTGGGTCGGGGAGAGGGTCCCTGTGGCGGGGACAGCCCCAGCTGGCACTGCAGTCAGGGGGATGGGCACCCCCGGGGCAGCTGGTGGCAAGGTGGGATGTGGGATCCGCTTTTTCCAGGCTTTTCTCGGCTTCTCAGGGCTCTAGGGCTTTGTGGTGGTGGCACGGGGTGGGCAGGTGAGGCAGTGGCTGCTGGGTGCCTCTGGTGAGGCTGTGCGGCTCTGGCTGGGCAGAGGTGGCTGTGGGGATGTGGAGAGGAGTTCGCAGGCCAGGAGTGATGGGGGAGGACCAGGAGGGCTCCTGAAGGTGTCTGGGCTGCGATGCTTTGCTGGATGGGTGCTGACTGGAGGGCTGAGCGCCCAGGCTCAGGGGCTGCCTGCATTGCCCGGCACTGTGGTGTAAAACCGCCCGGACAGATGCATTTTAACAGGAATAAAGGAGCAAAGCTGGTGCAGCAGCTCACCAGCCCCTGAGAGCATCGCTCCCGACCACCCCAGTCCTGGGGTGATGCAGAGGTAGCAGCCCGAGCTCGGTGCATCCCACAGCTTTTCCATCCCCTCCAGAGGGCAGGTACAACCGCAGCACTGAGTGTTCCCGAGTTAAGGGCTTCACCAGGTTAGCCGAGGTGCTGTGGGGCTGGTTGGGGATTTTCCACTGGGATGGCTTCCAGCACATCCTGGCACATTCAAAAACCAGCGGTTTCCCATGGGGAAATTTCCGCTTCATGGGCTTGGAGAGGGAAATCAGGACGAAGTGCCGCGCCTCTGCTCTGCTGCGGCAGCTGCTCGCGCTGGGAAGTGTCGTTCCTCCTCCGGAGAGATGCTCCCGGTGCCAGTCGGGGTGGGTCTGTCCTGGCAGGGCTGGGCAGAACGGCTGTCCCCGCACCAGACCCTGGTAGGGAGCAGTGTCCTGCAAGGACTCCGAGCAGAAAGGGTCCACCTTGAGTTTGCTGTCCCTAAGGGACTGGGGCGGGCTGTTGTGGGGGACACGGTGTGCCCCCAGCCCGGCTGGCAGGACGGCAGGTCTGGGTGCCAGGCTGCTGCACCCACCCTGTTCCTCTGCCGTTCCCTCTGCTGTCGCCCATCCTGACACCCGGGCGGGTGCGGGCTTGAGATGCCGCACACCTAATGCCGGCACCACGGTGGGGCTTTGGGGGCAGGCAGCGATGGGGAGGGAGATCTGCAGAGTCTGCCCAGCAAGGCACAAGCCCTTGGCACAGCCCTGCACCTCCCAAGCATGGGAGGACATCTGTCCCGAGCGGGGGACACGGAGCTGGGGAAAGCCCACTCCTGCGGCAGCCCCCGCAAAGCTGAGCAAGTGAAGGGCTGCTCCGATCCCCCACGCTTGCAGGAGGGAATCAGGCGGGGGGCGGAGGGCAGCAGGGGGGGACAGGGAGAGGATCCTGCCCACGGCCCCCCGGAGTAGGACAAACATGAAGTGCAGCTCCATCGGCGCCTCCAAATCCGCCCCCGCAGCAGGTTCGGGGAGAGGCTGGAGACAATTACCGTGCCGAGCCGTAGGATCAGCCCCTCCGCTCCCGGAGCTGCAGGAGAGGGGGCTTATTAAAAAGGAAAAAAAATATGGAGGAACAAAAAAATCCCCAGCCCACACTCTTCTCTCTAGAAAGGAGATAAAATGCCTCGGAGGAGGAGGAGGTGTTGAAGAGAGGGAGGGCGGCAGCAGCACAGCCGGGCGCTGGCAGGGAAGGTGTGAAAAAGGGAGAAGAGGAGCATCCTGGTGGCAGAGCCACTGCTTGAGCTGGTGGGGGAGGCCGTGGGGACAAGGCATGGGGTCACGCCTGGCCTGGGGACCAAGGGACAGAGGCTGCAGGGCTGGGGCTCGGCAGTGCCAGGGCTCGGGGCTGCAGGGACGGGGCTGGCACTGGGCTGTGGGTCCCGCATCACCCTGTGCTGGCAGCCAGCCTGGGGACAAGGACACGGTCTGTACCCATGGCCCTGCAGGTGATGTACCCATCCCCTGCTCAGACTGGGACATGCTGTCTCATCCAAGCCAGGCAGAGATGGGGGTCCTCAGCTGCCAGCAGGGTTGGGGTGATCCCCATCCAAACACCCAGCATCCCAGGAGCAAAGGGACACACTGCTGCCCATGGCCAGGGAACAGGACATGATTCCTTCCTTCCAGAGGGGTTTCCTGCAGCACAGTGGGGCTGAGCTCCCTGCCTGGGGCCCCCAGCACTGCCTGCAGTGCCCCGTGAGCCCCTGGTGTGGAAGGGGATGCTGCCTTTGCCGGGAAGATGCTGTATTTAGACGGAGCAAAGGGGGGCTTTTTTTTTTCCCCTCGGTTGGAAAAATCCTACATGGGACTGAGTAGCAAGGAAGCAGCCTGGCACAGGGAGTAGAGCCTGCCTGGGGGTCAAACACCCAGTGTGGAGGGCTCCTGGCCAGTGCAGACCCACTGAAGGGACACAACTGGAACAAGGATGGGGGTATAACAAGCGTGCTGTACCCCTGGGTATCCTGCACCTGCATCCAGTGTTCCATGTTCCACCCACCCTCCAGGCACACAGGGTTTTGCTCATGCTTTGCAGACCACAAATAGACATTTGGTTTCTGTTAGGAAGGTCTGCAGGAGCCAAAAGCCAGGAATGCAGCTGGGGGAGTGAAACAGCCGCTTCCCATGGCTCCCCCTTTTTTACTGTTCAGTTCAAATAAATAGATGAGCAAGTGGCTGTGGACACTGGGACCAGGAGTGACCATCGGTCCCCAGCCTCCAGTGGATCTGGGACACCTACACCCCTCCAGCCTCATGCTGGGTTCTGCAGTGAAACCCCGAACTGGGGCAGAGGGACATCCCTGCTTGCTGCTCTCTGCTGCAGGCTGTCCTGCCACTGCAGAAACATCACACATGTCTTCAGGAAAAAAAGTAGAGAAGCTGAGTCCCGGGGATCCACAGGAGCCCACAAACCCTACACAGTGTGGGGTTCCCAGCAGGATGAAGAGAGCAAGACCGTAGGACTGCCGATGGCTCTGGTCTCCCTACCTGTGGCAAGCTGGATAGGAAGCATTTCGCCCACCCTTTCCAGTTAATTCTTCCCCAGGATTCAGGGATATTAACAGCTCAGCTCTTTCAGCAGCCAGGATTAAATGGCAGGACGGGGAAGCTGGGAAGCACCAGGATGTTTTCCCCCAACTCCTGCCTGGCACGTGCCATGAGCGATGCTCTGCGCGGCAGCACTGGGCGCGTGGGCTGCCAGCTCTGCTGGGGCTCCATCCCCATCCCTCCACACCCGCTGCTCGCCTGCTCTCCTAAAAATCACATTCAAACCCAAATTGCCCGTCTCCACCCGCCCCCGCCGCTAAAATCAATTATCCGCCACTCCCGCCAGCCCGTGGCCTTTTATTCCTCGGCAGGGAGTTGGAGTGGGGTGAAGGGGAGTGGGGGAAGGTGGGGCAGGAGGTGGGATTGCTTTTGATAGTTGTTATTTTAGCGATTGGGGAGGTTTGGCAGGAAAGGGAACCTGGCACAAAGGTTGTGCTCAGCAGGGCTGGAGCGTGCGTGCGTGTGTGTGATTGCAGTGCTGCAGCTCCCAGCATTGAGCCGGCACTGGCAGTGCCACGAGCTGGCAGCACTTGGGGTACGGGGTACAGGGGCAGATGGGAGTCTTTGGAGTGTCCCAAACACTTGTGCTCGCTCGCCTGCCTGACCCCAGGAGAGCTTTGCATGTTGGCTCGTGCGTGTGCAAGGTGCAGCAGCATCCATCCCTGTCCAGCTTGGCTCCATCCTCTCAGGGTCCCCTGGGTTGCCCCTGCCTGGGTGGCAGTTCTGCAGTGGGGGGGATCTGGCACCGGTCACAGCTGCCAAGTCCTGCTGTGACTGGAAGGTCTAGAACAGGCAGAGCCACACAGACTGAAGTGGCCGAGAGCTACGTGGCAGCTGCAGCCATCACGGTTTCCCTTGGGAACCAGCAGCCCCGGTAAATCACTGCCCCTTCCCTCCTGGCAACAGGTAGGGCAGAGCCAGGAGGAAGAGGAGGAAAAGTGCACGATGCCTAGGGTGTCCCAGAGGAGCACGGAGGGGAGAGACCCACATTCATCTCTAGGTCTGCATGTGCCTCCTCCCATCATTGCCCAAGGACAGTGGTGCAGGGAAGCTGGCTGAGATCCCTCCATGTTTTGCCCAAGTCCCTGCCCCAGTCAGCACCTATCCCCATCCCCATCCTCGTCCCCATGCCTGTGGCTGCCCCTCACCCCACAGCCATATGAGGGCTGAGCTGTGCCCGTGCCCACGCTAAGCCCTTCACCCCTGGCCTCTTCTGTTCCCAGGGGCGCTTTCTCCATTGTCCGGAGATGCGTGAAGGTGTTGGCAGGACAAGAGTATGCGGCCAAGATCATCAATACCAAGAAGCTCTCTGCTCGAGGTAAGCACTGAGGGTGTTTTGGGGGAGGCAGGAGGTGAGCAGAGCTCATGGTGTGGGGAATTTGTCCCCTCTGCATGGTGCTGGGATGATGCCTTTGAAGTGCAATGAGGTGTGGGGTGTTTGATGTGCAACGGGGACCCCCTCATCCCACCCCGTCCCTGCTGTGGTACACGCTGAGCTCCTTGATGGATGGGGTGAATGTCTGAGGAGGTGTCTTGGTGGCTGCTCGCCACATCCCATCCAATCACAGGAATGCATCCGCAGCCCAGCTGTGCCGAGGCTAAGGGGGGCTCCCAGACCCCAATCTGCCTGAGGAGCCACAGGACCCCATTTCTGTCCCTGAGACCCCCCACCACCCCGCACATCACACTGCAGCAAAATGATGGTTACAGCCTTGCAACAAGTCAGACCACTGCCAGCATTGGGCGCAGGGTAGCACAGTTATTTTGGGAGCATCACCTTCTGAGAGGGCCCCCATCCCTGCTCTGGGGTCTGGAAGTTTTCTTACTCATATACCTACATCAATGAAATGGGAACGTCCCTTCAGGTGGGGATTTGACTTCATTTCTACCTGGAAATGGGCCCTCACCACTCAGTGCCATCTGGTGAATCGCTCTGGTGGAGCACATTGGCTGTTTGCTGCTGGAAGAGGCGCAGGTGGGTCTGTCCTGGTGGGTCTATCCCGGCTGCTCCTCGGAGTGAGGCTGAGCTGAGCCAGCACAGGAATCATCAGCCAGCCCTTGCCCCAAGCCAGGGACCCCTCTGCCCGCAGGCACCTGGCAGAGGAGCTGTGACGAGGAGGACTGAAAGGATGAGGCAGCAGATGCCCTGTCCCTGCTCCGGCTCCTCCCTGGCTGTCGGGAGTGCAGGACGCGTGATGGGAGGAAGCACCCTGCCAGGGGGGTTTAATTAACCTCCCTCGGTGTCTCTCCCAGTTCCACTGCTGACCTCCAAAGGCAAAACTGAAATGCAGAAAAGAGTGACAAGCGCCTTTCTGACCTGGAATTAAACCGGCATGTTGCAATCTCCCTCCTGCAGTGCTGCCAAAGCAGCACAGCACCGGCACTGAGCCCCTCAGGTCCTCCAGCACTGACTCCTGCGCCTCTTCAGGGACGCAGATTATTTTCTTCCTCCAAAGCCAAAGGCTGGGCTCCGGGCAGGGTGTGCAGTGCTGGGCTCAGCCCTTGGCTCCTGGCCGTGTACCCCAGCTGGCAAACGCCTCCCAGTTTTCAGGGCTGCCTGGAGCAGCAGATTGAGCCGCCCTCCCTTTGCTCCCTCCTGCCTCCGCTCGCCTCCTCCGGCAGTTTGCCCCTCTCCATCCTCTCCTGGAGTTTGTGCTGTCCCTGCAGTGCTCAGCAGTCTCTTGGAGAGGCCTCCCTGGGGTTATTTTCCCTGCTCTGCCTGCTGGAATCATCAGCGACTTTGGGTAATGGTCTGGAGCCCCCCATTTCTGCAGTGCTGGCAGGGAGGATGGCACTTCCCCAGACACAAAGGGCAGGAAGGAGAGAAGTGGGGAGAAGGTGAGAGAAGGTGCAGAACACCCCCAGCCACGGTCTGTTTCTTCAGACATCCTCCTGGCTGCCAACACAGGCCAGCAGGAGAGAACGTGGAGGTTTTGGAGGAAAAATGGGGTTTGGGTGTGTGCAGGAGCCGGGTTTGTGGGGTAGGAGAGGCTGTAACTCACCTTCCTGGAGAAGTGCTTGCTCCACTGGTCACACTGTCCCTCCATCCCATACCTGTCATCCACCCAACAATGGACTTTAGTTTAGAGAAGCAGCAGCCTAAACTCCAACCTCTCCTTGTCACCGTGTCCCACCCTGGGAAGGTTGTCACCCATCACGGGAAACACTGTGGGGAGCTGAATGAGGCCACCCAGGTTATCTCAGCCTTCGGCTCACAGACTCCAGCACAGGCTGCAAAACTCACCCCAAGCCCCGGGGTGCCTCTCGGACTGGATACTGAGCCCTGGGGAAGGCTGCAGCCCTGCAGAGATGGGGCTGCATTGCTTTCACGTCTCAGCGGTCGGAGACACCCAGGTTTGGTTTGATGCAGAGCGAGACTCCGGGGTGTGAACCTGCAAGGTAGCAGTGATAGCACCGAGAGACAGCAGCCCTAATTATATCCTCGCTTGTCCTGGCTGCTGAGTTCCTGCACGAAATGCCTCCAGTCAGGCAGCTCCATGCAGAGTGGCTGGGTCAGGTGTGAGCAGGGAGAGAAATGCAGAGGAAGAAACAAAATGATTTGCAGATTCATTCCGAGCTGTCCCAGGGCGGAGGATTTTTTGGCTCAGCTCAGCTTGCTTTGCCCAGAGCTCTGTTGTCTCACATCCCCAAGCCTGCTGAAAGCTGGGGAGTGGGACCTGTGCTTCCTCTTTGGAGACAGGCACCAGTTCTGAGAGAAGGCTCTGCAATGCAGGAGAGCAAAGCCCTGGTGTGGAATGGCTGACGATGGCGAGGGGGAGCGAAGCCCATAGCCTCGTTTCATCCTGACACCTCTCGCTGGTCGACTCTGGCTTCAATTGCTCAAATTGTACCAGAAATGTCCTGGCTGATTGCCTGTGCCTGGATGAATAGGAGAAAAGGGAACAGTGCTGCCGGCAGGGATAACCCAGACAAATCCAGGGTATTTGGGAGATGATCGGAGATTGTTCAGCAAAGAGAACGGAGAGGGGAGGGCAAGGGATCATTCCAAACCCAAGACTGCCCATGGCATCAGTGCCTGGGGGCTTAGCCAGGGACTGCATCTACGCTGGGATACTGCCCATCGGGCCCTGATGCTGAACTTATCCCAAAATCCGTAACTCTTTAGCAGAAAAAAGAAAAAAAGCTGCTTTGTCGCCCTGGGTTTCTTGTGCCAACAGCTCCTCTGAGAGCCCAACAGAAACTGAGAGCAGTTGATTCCCTTCCTCAGATCCTAATTTAGGGCCATTGCCTCTTTCAGATCACCAGAAGCTGGAACGAGAAGCCCGGATCTGCCGTCTCCTGAAGCACCCCAACATTGGTAAGTGCACCCTGCACCCCCCGTTGCTGGTGCTCTGTGCCTGGCTCTGCTGCCCACCTGCCCTCCCGTGTCCCACCAGGGCTAGGGGGTCTCCATCCATAATCCAGCCCTGTCTGCAGCAGCATGGACGGTTTGTCCCAGAGGTTGAGAAGGGCTCGGTGTCGTCCTGCCCGGTTGATATGCAGAGCCATCCCTCCTCTTCCTTGTGGGAAGCACCATCTTCAAACGGGGTCATGGGAAGAAAGGCCCCCACTGGGCATAGGAGGACTGAAGTAGGTCCGGACTAACCCACTTGGCCATAGCTCCCTCGGGGAGAAGCGGAGCCCCAGGAGGCTGCAAGAGGCTATTTTTACTGCTCTCCCCCCGCTCGGGTGCCGTATTCCTCTGCATGCTCCAAAAAGCGGCTGCAGCTCGGAGCAGCAGCAGCAGCAGTGCGGGGCGTGTAGGAGGAGCGATGGCGGGGGGAAGCGAAGACTTTCCCACCGACCGTCCATCTGAAAGTAGCCTCCTTCGGAAAAGCTGTTTCAGGAAAACTCCTGAGCCCCTGCAAAAGACAAAAATAGGCCAGAAGGAGAGAGAGAGAGAGAGGGGAGGAGAAAAAACTGCAGTAAAAAAAATCCCAAACTCCATCCTGGAAGTGATGCCGATGCAGGCTCTTGATCCCTGTGGATGGTCTGGATGAACCCCCTCTTCCCTCTGCTGCACCCCAGGATGTACCAACCCCAATGAGATCTTGCGGCTTTTGGGAAAACGTTTGGTGGTTTCTGCAGCCCTCTCAACCCACAGCTGGGAGCTGGGAGGGTTCCCCTGCAGCTGAGCTCCTCCCTGGCCCCCTCACTGCTCCGGTGACCTGGATCCATCCCTCCCTAGGAGCTGCTGCAGCAGATCCAGGGAGCTAGATCCAGGGCCACTGGGACGAGCCATGTGGCTCCTGTCCCATAAATATTTCAGTTCCAAAAAAGACTGTCAGCTTCCATCTGTCTCAGGCACACGGCTGCGTGGCAGGTCTCCCCTTCATTGCCGAGGTGCCGGACTCTGCAGCATTCCTGCTCCAGCAGGGCCAGGAGCTGTCCTGCAGGGGTCCCTCTGGGGTGTCCAGCCTCCCCTTTGCGCCAAAATATCTGCAGGGATTGCCGAGACCTGAAGGAAACACACTGCAAAGTGTGTGAATAGGAAGAAATACTAAACCCAGAGGAACTCACCGCCTGAGAGCTGCAGGATGGCACCTGCAGGTTCCCCAGGTTCCCAGCTTGGCCACAGCTCTTTCCCAGCGCTGTCTTTCACCCTTCCCTCTCCATCACCTTCCCGTGGGGCTGGTGAGGTCTCCGAGGACCCAAACACTTCACCCATCCCTGTCCTTGTCCCCCATCCCTACACTACCCCTCGCTGTTTGGCTGCGACCTGGCGGGTTCAGAGCTGCAAAGGCTGGAAGGGGTTAACAACATGAGATGCTAACAAGCCCAATCTGCTGCTATTTATACCCAGGAGGCTCTTCTCCACCCCACACCCCACACCCTCTTTCCTTTCACCCCCCTCCACTGCTCCTGCTGCCTGGAAACTTGGGCTTGCAGCTTCCCTTCCGTGCAGCAAAGGCGGCTCGGTACCCACACAGGAGCTGGAGCGAGCGGTGCCACTGCAGAGCAGCCTGGCATGAGGAGGCACTGCTGCTGGACGAGGCAAAACAGCCCTGTCCAGCCCTTCCCGGGGAGAAGCACCCCAGCTGCCAAGGGGCTTTGCTGTCCTCTTACTTGTTCCCTGCAGCGAGGTGGGGTCCTTCCATCTCCCATGGGAATGCCGTGCTGCAGCTCCTGGAGGAACCAACCTGTGCTCTGCACCGTGCCTGCTGGAGAGCCTCGCATGGAAAGCCGTGCAGGGGCAGTCAAGGGCAGGTCCAGGTCCCCAGGACCCCACAGCACATCCACAGCACTGGGTGATACATTAGGGAGAGCTGTTTCCATTCAGGGAAGTCTTGCTTTATTGGGAAAACTTTGGTTGCACCCAGCCCTGGAGTTTGAACTCCAGGTACTTGTCCTCTGACTCATTCCTGAAGCTGTGTCCTGCTCCTGCCTTGGCTCTCAGCTCTGAGCTGGAGTGGTTTGGCCAGCGCGGCTCTCTCTCACTATGGTCAGTAACAGATACTTGTAGGATCAGGCTATATTTAGAGCAGCTGCCCCCTCTTATACCTTCTTGGCTCCTGGCAGCCACAGGCTCTGGGACTTCCCCAAGCAGGGAACGGATCCGGACCATATGCTTACAGTTATGCTGGCCCTGTCTGCACCGAACTCACCTAATCCCCCTGAGAATACTTTGGCTTCTGCGGGATCCCAGGCGTGATACCCCCAAATCCCTCCCAGGTGAGATGAAACGGGAGGGAATACGTTTCTTCCAGCAGAGGAAGGCAGAAAAGCTGGGATTGTATGTTGGAGAAAAACAGAGCAGACAAGATGTCAGAGCACAGAGGATGCCTGCAGAGGCCAGCGGTGGGGAAGGATAATTGGGCAATAAGATGAGCAGGTTGTGTCAGTAGTCAAGACCACAAGAGAGACAGACAACAAAGATGCTGCCCAGCCCATCAGACCTCGTTTGCCCTGTGCCCTGGCCAGGTGAGCTGACGCTGCTGGCAACATGCTCTTGGCAGCTGCTGGATTTGCCCACGGAGCTTGGAGACAGGAAAAGAACCAGCAAAGTGCTGTTTGCTGGCCTGGCAGATAAGAGTGACACATTGCAGTGTCTGTGCTCAGTGCTGGGGTTGTTATCTCCCCTGGCTCACACTGTGTCTAGAGGATGTTTCCATATAGGGCTCAGCTGATTTAGATGCAGTAAAAGGGGCTAGGAGTAAAAGCTCCCACAAAATCTCTCACCTGAATGTTTCTTTTTTCCTCCCTGGTTCCCAACATTCTCAAATACGTTGGAAGTTGTATCAGGCTGAAACCAGGTGAGAGAGAGGAAGCATTGAATATTCATAACCTCAAGGGAGTCAAACAAAATACGAGGTGGGGGACAGAGGAAGCTGGACAAGTCTCTGTTTATCCATCCTACCTGCTTCTGTGCCTTGCTGCACACCTGCCTGCTAAGTGTGAGCAGGGATCTGAGCCTGAATAACCAGCACACAGCTGCAGCGTGACAGGTGTGTGCCTGGCTGTACCTGGTGAGGGATGTGCTCAAGGGGAGAGGGTGCCAGGAGATGGGGAAATTCATCCCGTGGAGATTCCCAAGGATAAAAGGAAAGTCATGAGCAGAAAATAAAAAAAGCCCTGTGGATGCCAGAGTTGTCAGCTCAGCTCCCTGCTGAGCTCTTCCTCTGCTCGGGCACCTCTCCTGATGGACTGGGGACACCCATGCCTGCAGCCTGCCCAGTGCCCAAGATAGCCCAGCAGCTGCCTGGAACCCTGGCCAGGCGCAGCCCCGGGGCAGTCCCCGATTTGGATGCGACCTTTGAGCCTCGCACGACTGCCCCAGGCTGGGGCCATGGCTGGGTCCCCTGGTGAGCAGGGAGCCCCACCCAGCCAGTGGCAATAGCAAGAGGAATAGCCCTGCTGTGCCCTTCCCCAGCTCCTGCTTGTGCCCAAAGAGGAGCAAAGGCATTCCCAGGGAGCGGGGTGGGAGCCAGGTGCACCCCATAACCCTTCTGTCTCTGCTGCAGTGAGGCTCCATGACAGCATCTCCGAAGAGGGCCACCACTACCTGATATTTGACCTGTGAGTAATGGTTCACTGCATCCCCATACCCACGGGCAGCTCCGTGCTTCCCCCGGGGTGACACGACCTCCACCTCCCCTGAGCCCTTCCCCCAGGCTGCCTTTGAACCAAACTTGGGTCCCACAAGCCGGGCGGAGGGCAGGTCCCTGTGCTGCACCCCCGGTTCTCCCCCCATGCATGGGGCAGTGACATTTTCGGGGGGCTGAGTGTGCTGTCAATCAATGCAGCTGCCCCTGTCTTCTCGCAGGGTCACCGGCGGGGAGCTGTTTGAGGACATTGTGGCCAGGGAGTACTACAGCGAAGCCGATGCCAGGTGAGCCGGGCTGTGGAGGGCACAGCAGGTGTCCCCTTTTCCCACAAGGACCATCCCAGGGTCCTACATGACTGGCTTTCTGCAGCACCAGCTCATTCTGTACTGGGAGGTGTTTTACAGCCGCTCTGCAACACACTCGTAGAGCAGAACTGTGGTAAAAAAAAAAAAAAATCACCCAAAATGCTCTAACTCGCTCAACTCCTGTGCCAAGAAGTGCATGTGCTGCCATAGGCCTGGCTTCCATTTCGAATCAGATGGCTCCCAGCCATTGCCCACAGCATCCTCATTCCCCAGGATGTTGGGATAGCCAACACCTGACCTCGCTGTAAATGACCAGGGTGTTGGGGGCTGCCTGGTCTGGGGGCATCAGGCCTGCCTGGTCTGGGGGCACCAGTGCTCCCCAGGCCGGCAGGGAGGAAACCCAACACCAGGCTGGTGGCCAGCCAGGGCCACCATAGCACGGGCACCCTGTGGATGTCATTCCTTCCCCTTGGAGCTGCATTCCAGCCGTCTGCAAGTGTTTCTCTGGCATTTTCCACTTGAAAGCACTGAGGAGGAGCAGTCAAGGCAGGCTGTGCTGGAGCTCTGCTCCCTCCCACACTCCCACTGGCACTTTCCAGGTACCCTGCTGCAGAGCCATTTCAGCCACCCCTTTGGTCCCTGCAGCTCATGCAGGGGACAGAATTAGTCTCATTCTTTTGAGGGGACATGATCTGGCCCTCTCCAATCTCCAGATGTCACTGTGACTCTTGGCTTTGCCCTCAGGCTATGCATAGCCTGCAGGTATATCCAAGGGGGTGGTAAACTCTACACTACCTCTCTGCACGGAAATATCTTTTATTTCTAGGCAGAAAACAATCTCATTTAATGGGCTGCCTGCACTGAATCCACTTACAGCCCATCCACTTATTAGTGTCATACAAATAAAATAAAATACATGTAAATAAAGACCTTCTGCCTTGCACAGAAGCTGTTTTGGAGCAGAAGCTATCAGTGCCTCTGTCTTTTTCCTTTCCTGTCTCATGCACTCAGCAGAGCTGGAATGTAATGATCTAGATATAAAGCAAGCAGGCACAGCAGAGCCACCTGCGTTGGAGGAGAGCAGGGAAGTGGGGCTGGAACAAAGGTTGCACAGAGCACATCTGCTCTGCCTGGGTTTGGAGTCCAGTCTTTGCTGGTATTGTGGTTCCACTGCTGGTCTCCAGCTCCCTGCCTCCAGTGCTGCTCCTGTGGGGTCCCCACGGGCTCAGCTGTGTCCCCTAAGCTCCCGTTCACCATTACTGGGTGTCCAGTAGCTCTGGTGAGGTCTTACTGGGTTAGAACTGCTCCCTACAGGTGTGTTGGTTTCAGTGGAGGGGGATGCTGAGCTGTGCTGCAGGGCTGCTGATGGGAAGCATGATGGGGAGAGGGGTGAAATGCAGCAGAATAGAAATGTCTGACAAAATTCTGCCTTGCCGGCCACTTGTGTGAGCTTTGTCGTCTCTCCCACAGCCACTGCATCCAGCAGATCCTGGAGGCCGTCCTGCACTGCCACCAGATGGGGGTGGTTCACCGGGATCTGAAGGTAGGAGCTGCAGGGAGAGCGCCTGTGGGAGGACAGGGGACCCCATCTGTGATGCAAAACACTGTGGAACAATGCCCAGAGTCTTTCAGGGCTGCTGAAACAGCAGGGAGGAACACGTGTAGGGCTGCGGGAAACCCACAGAGCAAAGACCAGCTCCGGAGCGAAATGACACAAGGGAGATGGGGTAGGGAGGTCTTTGCAGTTCGTGGTCCCCTGAGGATCCGGGGACACGAGGACAAAGAGCGGGACAAAGCAGTCAGGGAGCACATCCAGAGCTTCCTCTGTGCTGTGCTGGGAAGCTCCCCCTGCCAATAGCAGAGCCCCGGAGGGGTTTTCACTCCTCTCCAACCCCCCATTTCCTTCTGCAGCCCGAGAACCTGCTGCTGGCATCCAAGCTGAAGGGTGCTGCCGTCAAGCTGGCTGACTTTGGCCTCGCCATCGAGGTGGAGGGGGACCAGCAAGCGTGGTTTGGTGAGTAGGACTGGCCCGAGGTGGGGTCTCCTCCAGCCCTCCTTGGCATGTTAGTTCAGGGGGGCTCCAGGACCCCAGCCCAGGGTTATGGGAGAGTCCCAGCAGCACCAGCCCGGGAGGCACGGTGGATGAGCAGGTTGACGTGGAGCAAACAGCTCCGCAGGGACTCTGTGAGTCACCGAGGTGTCCTGGTGAGATGGACAAGCCGGCAGCAGGGGCAGACCAGCGGGAGGAAAGCGTCTTCGGAGCGCTGGAAGTGCACAGCAGAGCACTCCAGCTTTAGGCACCATCTGGGTTTTGGCAGTGGCAGAAAGACACGGTTTGCTCTGCCCTCGGGAGTCACAGCGGTTTCTGGAAGGAGGGTGTCTGTCCCACCGGGCAGGGATGCGCCAGCACTCTCGGCTCTCTGAGCCGGGGACCAGTCCCTGCTGGTGAGCCGTGCGGGGACGGGGCTGCCTGCCGGCGGGCGTGACGGGCTGTCTGTCCCAGGTTTCGCCGGCACCCCGGGATACCTGTCCCCCGAGGTGCTCCGGAAGGACCCCTATGGCAAAGCCGTGGATCTGTGGGCTTGCGGTAAGTCAGACCGGGGCTGGAACGCCGGGAGCGGGCTGGGCTGGGCGGGATGAGGCAGGCTGCTCATCCAGTGTGTCCCAAGTTGCAGTTGCCAGTCACATCTCAGGGAAGCCAGGGGGTGGAGGATTTACCCCAGACGTGGCACATTACCCTGGGCAACACTTCCCTCCCAATCCAGTGGCACCCTCCTCTGAAAGATCAGCCCCCTTGCTGTGTACCCAAAGCTCCCAGTCAGGGGAGGAGCTGCCTCTTTTCCCTGCGGTGCTGGGGGTGTCAGGCAATGCCTCCATGTAGTTGCAGCCATAGGGGAGCCTTTTTCCATCCACGATGGGGAGGAGGCATCACCCACCCCTGCCAGGGCACCCACTGTGGGCTCTGCATGGGGGCTGCCAGAGCCTTGAACCTCCCCAGGTGCTGAGCATGTTAACACAGAGCTGGACCCACCAACAAGCCTTTTGCTCTTTAAACAGTGAGCAAATCTTCATGTTTCCCTAATTTCTGTTTCTCTGCTTGAGTTTGACCAGTCCCCAGGCTGTGTGCTCCTACCTCCAGCAATGAATTCTCTCCCACTGATCCCACCTCCTCTCCTGGGCAGGTGTCATCCTCTACATCCTGCTGGTTGGGTACCCACCCTTTTGGGATGAAGACCAACACCGACTCTACCAGCAGATCAAGGCTGGGGCTTACGATGTGAGTGGGTTTGTCTTGTTGCCCCCTTTCACAGTCTCCTCTCTCTCCTGCTGTCCCTGCCTTGCAGCCTGCTGCTCTAGAAGAGCAACGAAGACAAATTCAGGCAGATGGGAACAAGTACTTTCCTCTGCCCTGGTCGCAGAGTGTTGGCCACATTGCCATGCCCGGGCACACACACTGGCATGTTTCAGGGCCACTTTGTGGGAGAGACAGGTCTTGCCCCGAGCCTTCCAACTTTCTTCTTCCACTCCTGCTCTTCAGTTTTCTACCTGGCAGCTCTTTCCAGTTGCTACTATCTCTCCAACCTGTTACAAGTTGCAGGAGAAGCAACCCAAGCGCAGAGCGGGTCTCTACCATCTCTCACCCTGGCCCCTTTGCTTTGGCAGTTCCCCTCCCCTGAGTGGGACACGGTCACTCCTGAAGCGAAAGATCTCATCAACAAGATGTTGACCATAAACCCATCCAAACGCATCACGGCAGCGGAGGCTCTGAAGCACCCCTGGATATCGGTGAGTTGGGGCTGAAGGTAGAGAGATGCAGGGATTCACAAGGGGGGAACATCTCATTGGGGATCACTTGGTATCAAACGTGCTGCCGGCTCTCTTCTCCATCCTGGGAAGAGATGGTTTCCTGGCACGGTTCCTCCCACTGCTCTCCCAGCAGCATTTCCCCTGAGGTTTGACAGCAGAGAAAAGCTCGTGAATGCAAACAGCATGTTCCTGGGGGACCTGGAGATGGGCGGGACACACGTGCTCCCTGCCCTGGTTGGGACAGGCTGGTTTCTCAGTGTCACACTGTGCTGAGGGGTCTTTCTTCAGAGGCAATGAGAGTAGGCTCGTGTTTATCCATCCATCCACCTCAGCAGCAATCCCTCCACCCTTCGCTGCATCCCGCTGTTTCAGCTGCTGGTTCTTGCTCTGAATCAGATCCTAAAGTCTGGAGGAGTCTGTGGGCTTAACCACAGATGTGCAAGCCCTGAGCGCATTGCTAAACACGGCTGGTCATTCATGGGGTTAATTCAGGGGGCAGCCAGGTCTCCACGCACCGCCACCACCAGAGCAGATCCTGCTGACTCCAAAGCTTCGATCTCCCACTGCCCATTAAAATTTTATCTGCTGCTGCTGCTGCTGCAGGCAGCTCTGGCCTGTGCCTCGGCCACGGGAGATCATACACGTGTGTGAGCATGTGAGAGCCAGGCTGGGGGAGCCCCTTCCCCCCAGCACTGCTCTGAGCCAGGTCTCTCTCCCCCCAGCACCGTGCCACCGTGGCATCATGCATGCACAGGCAGGAGACGGTGGACTGTCTGAAGAAGTTCAATGCCCGGAGGAAGCTGAAGGTAACTCTGCCCAAGCTGGCTGCTAAATGCACGATCAGGTCACTGGTGGGCTTGTTCCCTGGGTGGGAGGTGACAGGGTGGTGTCTATGGGCAGTGGTGTGGGGGTGACGGGCATTTGGGGACCCCCATTGTGAAGAAGGGGAGGGAGACTGAGTGGGGTGACAGCTTCATCTGGCTGGGGTTCCCAAATGCTCAAAGAAAGCCGCGGGGAAGGAAAGCACCGAGCCACACTGGGCACTGGGGTGAGGACTTGTCCACTGGAGTCAGTGTCAAGATAGCTTCCTTTTGGGGCTGGACACGGGCCTGAGAGGCACGGTGAGACCCTTTGCCTGATGGCCAAGACAATTTGCAGCCAAGAAATAAAGTGATCCACAGACAGACGTAAAGCTCACCCACGTCAGCAGCCCCACAGCCTTTCCCTTCTAGGATGCTGCTGTGCGCCGCAGCCTGGACCCCTCTGAAATCACCATCTCCAGCTTGAGCGCCTCCCTGAGGCACGCATCTCCTGGGTGCTGCTCAGCCTCAGCAGGCAGCAGGGTGCTGGGAATGGGCTCTGGAAATCACAATGCCTCCTGCAGAGCAGGATGAGGCTGGTCTGTGCCACAGCCGGAGCCATCAGCGCTCCAGGCCTGAACGCAGCGTGGCACAGAGCAGTACAGCTGCAGGCTACTAACAAGATTATCAAGCAGAGAATCTGGCTATAAACTATTATTACTTTTCAGCTAGACAAGTAATCAAATTAGTTCAGGCATGCGCTTCAAAATAGTAATCCATTACTGTAAGCAATTAGTCCAAAGTAATCTCATTATACGCTGAGCAACTAGTTAGTAGACTCAGCTGGAAAAGGGGAAGGATTTTTACAAATGTTGTTTTGTGGTGGTGATCTTTGCGTGGCTCCCATGAGCAATCCCTGCCCTGCTGCTCTGAGCTGGCACAGCTTTAATCACAATTAAATCCAGTTCCACTCCCAGTGGGCCCCCTTGTTGCCAGCTGCCAGCCCCAGTCAGTGGGGTTGTGCTTCATCTAGGACAGGGTAGTATGAGACTGAAAAGTGCCCTGCAGATATTTAATATCCCTTTAATCTCAGAGGGAAGGCAGTTTTGGAGAATGCAACCCAATGCCCTGGTGCAGGGGATATGGGGTCAGGTATTGAGAGCTGCTTTTGATGGCAGGAGGAGAATATCAGTCCGTGGGCCAGTTTCCTTCCTTCCAGTGGCTGGGGGACAGGTGCTGAGCAGGGCTTTCCTCCCCCAGGGATGGGGGGAGCAGCAGGGTGCAGGGAGCCAGGGTCCAGCACACCCTTTCCTTCTGCCCTCCTTGTCTTTCAGGGAGCCATCCTCACCACCATGCTGGCCACCAGGAACTTCTCCGGTAGGTGCTGTCTCTGGGGCTCATCTCCTTGTCTTACAGGATCCCCAGTAAAAATCTGTAGGGTCCCTGGAGAGCTGGCTTTGCCTCATGTGTCATGGGGAGGTTGAAGTTGCAGCCTTGTGCCTCTGGGGGTGTGTGGCTTTGGGTGCTCCTCCAGGAGAGGTCACCTGGCATCTCCAGGCTGGCTCCTGGCTTGGGATGCAAGAGAAAAGGTGTGTGGTTGAGGCTCAGTGATCCACAATGCTTTAGGGTTTTGGGGTTTGTATGCACCCAACCATCTGGCTTGTGCTGGGATGGGGATGTGGGTGCTGGGGGCAGCCAGAGCTCAAGCAGCTGGTTTTGTGTCCTCCTGGAGATGTTTGTGGCTCAGGGAGAGCATCCTCTGCATGGGGACTACAGAAAGGCCCCTGGGTGCCACTGCAGGCAGGTGGCAGCAGGATCTCTCAGGTCTCTCCCCAGGCAGGTGGATGCTAATCCTGCAGGATTCCCCAATCTCTTCCTGCCTCTCTACATCCCGAGAGCTGCCAGGGTGACAGGACCGAGCATGGCAGCCCAGCCTGTGCACTGGAGAGGTCTCAGTGCAGCCAGAAGCCCCTCTGCTCCGGCGCCCTCCCCGAGAGCTGTTCCCTCTGGGGACACCTCGCTGCAGATGGGATTTCACAGGCGATTCCCCAGGCATGGAACCAAATGGAGCCACGTGGCTGCAGAGCTCATCCACCCGCTGTCACCTCCAGCCCTCCCCAGTGCTGGGGATGGCCCAGCAGCGGTGCTACAGGGCTGGGAATCACCAGCCAAGCCCTGCACGCTGCTCAGCTGGCTGGTGGCAGCTGTTTGGGTCAGTTGGGTGTTTCAGGGTGCTTTGCTGAGCCTCCCCGAGTGTCAAGTGTAGCAGATGGGCAGGGGTGCCAGGGCAGAGGGCTGTGGCCAGGGCTGGTATCTGCATTTGTCGTGGGGGGGATCGTGCTGACACATTTAGCACTTGCGGCGGGGGCTGGAGGAGTCCAGCAGCTGGGGGGCTCCGATGTCAGGCCCCACGCCGGGAGAGGCGGACAGGAAGCACCAAAAGGCAGGAAGTCCAAAAGCATCTCTCCTAGCGCTTCCCGTCCCACGCACGGCCCCAGGCTCACCAATCTCCCCTGGCCGGAGCACGGCAGCGCTGCTGGGCGACAGGAACCGGGCTCCGGCGATCCCGCCCTGCGCTGGGGCTCGGGGGAGTGGGGCGGCTTGTGCAGCCGGGGGGCTGGGGCCGTGTCGGCAGCGGTGGGTGGGCACAGGGGAAGGCGCCTGCTTTTCATCCTTGTCAAAATGCGGGCTTGCAGCTGTCGGGCCGGCGGGCCGGCAGCACATGATCCCGGCAGCATGGGGCTAAAATTAGAGGGCGGCAGGCGGGCAGCCCATTCCTCCACACCGCACCACGCCGGGTCAACAGCACCGCCCGGCCAGAGCCCACCTCTGCCGGGCAGCGCTGCCGGCCCCCTCCGGCCGCCCCAGGGACTTGGCGTGACGTTCGGACACGGGTCATGCCCCTGGCCAAGAGCCACTGGGGTAGGACAGGACAGTGCTGGCAAGGTCGCCCCTGAGCTGCCACGGGTTGCACCGGGGGTTCCCGGAGAGAAGACGAACCCCACCAGCCGGTCCTGGGGGTCCTGCCGCTCCGGCGCCCGGCACCATGCTGCTGATCCTCGCCCTCCTGGTCTTGGTGCCCTGCCTGGCTCTGCTAATCTCCTTCCTCCTCTCTCCAGGAGGCAAAAGTGGTGGCAACAAGAAGAATGACGGCGTGAAGGTAAGCCCAGCCCCGGTGCCCTCTGCTCCTGGGGGTCTCTGTGCCGTGCTGGCGGTGAGCGTTTCCATGCCCTGCTGGCGGTGGGGGTCTCCGGCTGTGCCCGTGGTCTCCGCGCCACGCCGGCAGTCAGTCCCCGCGACACCCTGCACTTTAAAGGGCAGCTGCTGGCCCGGCTGTCCCGGTGTGTCCCCGTGCCACCGGCTGGGCTCCTGCCCGGACAGGCAGTGCACAGGAGGCTTCGCAGCGCAGCGGGCGAGGAGAGTGGGCTGGTGCTGGAGGGTGCCCGGCGGGAGCTCGCTGCTGTTTCGTTGCCGGCAAAATGCGCTTGCCCCTCGCTGCCCCCAGGGAGGGGGAGAGGCAGAGGCTGGACCGGGACTGGGGACAGGAGGAGGCAGCTTTGCGGCCCAGAACCACGGCTCCAACAGCAGCTACCTAGCGGGATGGGTGGCCTCATCTCCTGCTCGCTCAGCATGGAGGTTCTGCTGCAGCTGTGAGACTGGCCCCAGTTCCTCTCCCATCCTGTCCCAAGAGCTGGTGTGCTGCTGGGTGACACATGGGTGCTTTTAACCCCCTTGGCAATGCTGCTTGTCCCCTGTGCGCAGTGCAGACAGCAAAGAAACGTGGTGATGCTTCGACAGAGTAAATGGCTTGGTGATGCTCTAAAAACAAGCTGGTGCTTGGTGGATCTTGTTTCTTGGGCTGCAGGGCCTGCAGGTTCATCGGCCCCTCCGAGCTGAGGCTGCAGCTCTGCTCCAGGACAAGGCGGCTCCAGGAGGCAGCAAAATTCTGCTGCTTCTGGTGACATGGAGATGTGGTGGATAGCAGTGGTTATTGAGCTCTGTCAAACTCCTCCTGCAGGAAGGAATGGTCCATGCGAGAGTCTTTCCTTCTCAGTTCCCTTCATGAATACAATGGATCCCTCAGCAAGGGAGAGCTGTCGTGGTGACATCCTCCATCGTGGTGACATCCTCCATCAGGCAGAGCTTTGGGAGCCTGACTGCAGTGTGGCTGCTCTCCTTCCTCCATAGGGGCCCTTTGCTGGGAGAACCTACAGAACCTTCTCCTGCCCTTTTGCAGGAGCCCAACTGTTGGGCTGTGATGGGTGCAGGGTTTTGGAAGAGCAGAGCCCTCAGCCAGCTTCTTCCTTCCTCAGTACGAATGGTTGGTGAAGCCAGAGGTCTAGGGATGGCACATCTTTCTCCCACTCTTCCCAGACCCAGCAGCTGGGACAGGAGAAGCCTGCAAGGACTGAGACCATGCATAACCCTCCAAACCTGGGCTCAGCTCCATGAGAGGCTGTTCTGGCCATGCAGTGTTATTCTGCAGCATGAAGCTGATGGCCTGGATGGCTCTGAGAGGACGTTACTTTGGGCTGTCAGGGTATCATGAGGCTCCCAGGACAGAATTATTAGGTCTGGTGCTGGCAGATCCCATGGTAGTCACAACACCCCGTGTGCCAGCCACTGCTGGCCTATCCTCTGCTGCTCTGAGGTCCCAGATGCTTCTGAGAGTCACCTAAGACGTGACACCACAGGTAGAGCTGACTTGGTACAAGTTGCTGGAGCACAGGTGAGAGCAAAGAGAAGATGCGTTTTTAAGCTATTAGAGGAGAGATTGCTGGATGAAGAGACTTCATCAGGCACAGTCCTGAATCTAATTTTCCAGCAGAAAGGGACAGCTTTGAACTTCTGTGTTGTGGTAGACAACCATTTGCCAGCCCAACTTGCTAATGATGCTCCCTCTTGGACTTAAAAGGAGCTTTGAGGGCAGACGTTATCCTGGGAAAAGAGGCACTTCCTATTGTAGCAAAATAGCTTGTTTGGGTAAACAGCCTTCTGCCTCATCACTGAAACTCAGGGAGGAGAGTCTGGTTTCAGAGCGGGATCGGAGAGGCTGGTGTGCATCCCCAGCCCTCAGCCCTCGCTGGTGAGAAGGGAGCAGATCATGAGGCTTCATGCCAAGTGCAGTCTACCCACCAGCACTCATCCGAAGAGTGTGGACAAGCTCTGAGAACGAATTTGCTTTTCTATTGCCTCCTTTCCAACAAGTAAGGGGGAGACAGCTTGGCTAGATGGCCAGGAAGGTGCAGGAGGAGAAGACAAGGTAGAGACAAGCTCACTCCCAACAGCTTCCTTGCGTTGTCCACCTTCAGCATAACCATCCCCACCTCTCATTCCCATGCTCAGCCTGGGGGGACCCGCAGCATAACTCAATCAGTGGGGCACGGGGAGGCTGGGTGTTGTGAGTGAAGCTCTAGAGGCCCACTGGGAAGCCAGCAGATGCCAGGACCCTGCTGAGCAGTGTTAACTTCTTTAACTGGCTGGAAAAGCAAGGTAGGAACCTGGAAGCCTGCCTTGAGTGGTTGGGACGGTGGGAAGGGAGTGGTCCTGCCTGCTCAGAGTGGGGCCACGTGGTGTGGGTCACTGTCAGAAGAGTTGTGTCCCCACTTGGAGTAATGTGCTGGACTGGCCGTCCCCATGAAAGCAGGCAGGTCCCAGGCAGCCACCCCTGCCTTTCCTGCCCAAAGCTGTGCTGGTGGGCAGCAGGCAGCTGGACCTGCCCTCCAGCCTGCCTGCACAGCCCTCCAACACCAGCATGGTGCCAGCCCAGGCTCAGAGGGCTCGAAACTCACCCTCCTGAGGAGGTTCCTCACCTACTAAAAGCATTCCTGGGACCAGAAATCCCCCTTGAGCCCTGCTCTGGGATCCGTGGGAGGTCCTCTGGTCCCAGCAGCTATGATACTTTCACTGCCCTGTGTGGTGTCACATCTTGTCCCACTGTAAACTAATGGAATCACTGCCCCTTGTCACATCCTGTCCCGTCCTGAACTGATGAGCTCACTGCCCCGTGTTGCATCCTGTTCCTGTATGTCCAGACTCGACGCGGTCACTGCTTTGTGTTGCATTCTGTTGCGTCTGAAATTTCTGCAGTTTGCTGCCCTGTCTCATGTCCTTGGGTAGCAGAAGCTGTCAGTCCTTCCTGCAACAGCCCAGCTCCAGTGGCTCCCTTTCTCCTTGAGGTTCCTGACAAAATACCACAGCTCGCCCTGCCCTTTAGGACATCTTTTTTTTGGTGAAGGAAGGGCGAGAGTTGTCAGATGGCCCCAGTGCCTAAAGGGGCTGCAAGAGTGCTGGAGAGGGACTTTGGACAGGGCATGGAGTGATAGAACAACGGGAATGGCTTCACACAGATAGAGGGCAGGTTTAGATTGGCTATAAGGAAGAAATTATTTATGGTGAGGGTGTTGAGGCGCTGGAACAGATTGCTCAGAGAAGCTGTGTGGGTGCCCCATTGCTGGAAGTGTTCAAGGCCAGATTAGATGGGGCTCTGAGCAACCTGGTCTAGGAACTGGATGATCTTTAAGGTCCCTTCCAATCCAAACCATTCTGTGATTCCATGATTCTGTGACCTAGCGAGGAAGGGGAGAGCAGCAGCAGCAGAGGGGGAAACTCACTGAGGATTCTGGTGGCAGCCAATTAGGATGTGAAAGGAGCAATGAGGGGGAATGGATATCACCAGTTTTTATGCTGTAGCCCACCCACGCACCCTAACGGGTTGCTCCATGGACTTTTCCAAGAGATTTGCAGTGTGTGCGGCTTTTCCCTCTGCAGGGCAGGCACAGCTGGTGCCTTGTCAAATATGCTGGTACAGCACTTTGTTATTTGGCACTGCAGATTCTGATTTCTGCACGTTGGTATTCCCTGACGCACACTGGGATTCATTCCCTGGGAGCCAGAGGTGCAGAAGGGGTATGAGGTCAGCATGCATGTCCCCCTGTCTCCTAGCTAAATTAAAGATGGAGATGGGGAGCAGAGCACAGAAAGGAAGGAGAGTCCAGAAGTAGTTTGGGATTGTAAGCAGAAGAGTGGGTATGGGGTCATCCAACCCAAAACCCCTGAAGCCTAATGGTAGTGGTCAAGGATGGAGATAAATGTGCAGGTCTTCTCTTTGGAGTCCTGATTTAAAGCACTGGAGCTATGCTCAGGACTTCTTCCCATCCTGTGGGCCTGCCTTGAGGCCTTAAGGCTTTGCTGGCCTTAAACCAGCCAGCTTAAGACTGGTCTAGGTCCAAAGCTAAAGGAGTTCTCCATACCAGTCAGTGCCATCAGCAGATGCACCCAGAGCAGATCCAGAGAAGTCAGTACAGCATTCACACTGGGCACTGGGCTGTGGTGAAGCTGCCTTAGCTTTTAGTATCCCGCTTCTGTTCCTGTGAGCCTGCCAGCCTGTCACAGGCCACCAGAGTGGTCATTGACTCCTAGGGGATTCCCTTTTGGACTAGCCAGGTCCTTGGGATGAGCAACCCCAGAGATTGTGGCAGGTCAGGAGAGAAAGGTGCTGGCAGGAATGTGGGGAGGGAGCTGGCAAGTCGCCACCAACACTGCAGCACATCCCCACAGGAGCAACGAGTCCCCTGCGCCTTTCGTTTGCCCCTCCATGAGGACCAAGAAGGGTGGCTCAGGAGCTGCTGCCTTTCATGTGCTGCTCTCAGCCTTTCTCACTCTGTGTCTCTTCCTGTTCCATCTCTTCTCCTTGTTTTTCCAGAAAAGAAAGTCCAGTTCCAGCGTTCAGTTAATGGTGAGTGTCCTTCGTCTTCCTAAATGCCGATATTGCTGGGCCTCTCCACACGTTCCAGCTTCCCCCGTTTTTGGAAGTTATCTCGGGGTAGGGAAGAAGGGACAGCGGGGTTGGAGGGAACATCCTCAAAGCCGTATCACCCACAAACCCCATTAACAGGGTTGGTGCAGGCACTTGCTGGCCACCAGCTGGTGGGAAGCCAGCCCTGGTTCTTGCTGATGGGTTCTCATGCCGTTTCTCCCAGTTCTCCTGACTCAGGTCTGCAGGCTGCATCGGTCCAAGGAGCCTTGGAGAAACACCTTCCATGCCTCTGCGGGGACTGTATGGTCATGGGACACCTTGCCAACCTACATCGGGGTCTTCTGGGTAATACACAAGCAAGGCTCTGCTGGGAAGAGCTAGCAGAGCCATTGCTCTAGCTCCGCTAGCAGAGTTGCCTTGATGAGGCTCCCGGAGAGAGACGGGGGGTCAGTACCCCTCTCCCCCCAAATCTGTGTAGTGCTCAGCTGTTTCTTGAAAGAGCTGTGTCTCAGCCTTCAGTGGTCCATGTGGGTCTTGGAAGCACTGTTTTATTGTACATTTCTCTCCCTACTCTGCGGTCAGTGTGGTCTCTCTCACTCCTGCACAGTCCCCTCTTTCTCATCCCAGCTCCTCCTCGCTGTTAATTTGTACATCTCTCTTTTTATTGTACAGTCAACATGGTGTCTTCCACCCCTGCACAGCCCCTCTCCCTGCCCCTCCGGCAACGCTCCTAGGAACCCACCACATGGCCCCTGGACCTGCCCCCATCTCTGTCCCCACAGGTGTCGGTAGGAAAGGCAGCGCCGTTCCTACGAGACCCTCCACAGCCCACCTCTTGTGCCCTTGGCGACAAGGAGTGGAGGTCAGGGAGGGCTCTGCCAGTGCTGCCCTAGAGCTGTGGTTGAGGACAGGTTGGACCTGCTGGCGTTTTCCTTGGTTTCTGTCTGTTGGCACAGTTGAGCGCTGTGGGGTCAGACTCGGGGGGCTGTCGAACACACGAGCTCCGTCTGTCACGGGGAGAAGACCCTTCTCACCACCCCATGTCTCCTTTCTGTTCTTTGCTCAGGAATCATCGGAGAGCACCAACACCACCATTGAGGACGAAGACACCAAAGGTACCAGTGGGGGCACTTGGGAAGGTGGGCAGGTCGTTTTGGAGGGGTGCCCGTGGGTCTGGTCACCCCTCACGAGATATTTGCTATGGCAAAACCCAACACCATCAAGCTGCCTCAGGGCCCTTCAGAAGTTGCTTTAACTCCTCGGGTGGTTTCACTGCTGGGTTGCTGACACAAACATCTGGGGCTCTGCTGGTGAGGAGGGGGGTGCTCCCATGAACAGGGATGTTCCCTGAAAGCAGGTGTGGAAATGGCAGAAATCTGCAGGGATAGCAGCCCGGCTGCTCTTTTAAAGTAAGCGCCCCTTTGGGAAAAGCCTCCGGGGGAAATCCCTGTCTGCTGCCTGCCTGCCTGCCAGAGGCGGCTTTCTAAGAATAACCCAGGGAATAATTTATCAGTGTTAATTTGTAAAGTCTCTCGATGAAGTGATTTCGGCACAAAGCAAGATGGACTTTGGCCTGACATGAGAGCTAATGGACAAGTTGTCCTCCTGGACAGGGGCTCCCTGAGCCTGGATGTGGAGGCAGGTGGTGCTCGGGAAGTGATGGGATTCCCTTGCCTGAACAACTCCTAGGAACGAGCTCACTCTCCTTTCATTAGTCACAATGCAAAGAAAAAAAGTCAAGCACGATGCCAATTTGCATTTGAAGCAGAGCCTTGTTAATAAGCCCACGGTTACCTCTGACAGCTCCTCCTGCATCCCTGGGAGCCGAAGCTGCTCTTGCGGCCCATCCCCTCCCAGATGAACCGGCAGTGCCTGGAATCCCTGGCAGCAGCTGCACAGTTCTGTGCCCTTTGCAGGGTCCCTTCTTGTATCTCCTGGCGTGGCTGAACATGTCACTTACCTGTTCTCCCTTCTGAGACTCTCTCCTCCCATTTCAGAGGGAGGTGAGAGCGTCCTTGGTCCAGCTTGCCCTAGCTGGCCTCTGCTGTGAGTTCATGGGGTAGATGGTCCCAGCTTAGCAAGTCTTTTCAGCCAAGACCAGCCTGTCCCAGCTTTTGGGCTGAGGGTAGCTTTCCGCTTGGTGATTAACCTTTTGGCTCCTTAGGAAATTACAGGCATTTTCAGTTTCGCCCTGACTTTGAAAATCTGGAGATGAAGAGCCCTTCCCCACATCTGTCTCCCAAGTCGCTCTCCTGCTTTTTCCCTGTACAGTTTCCAAAGTCCCCCCATATCCTGTGGTCTGTTTCTGATGAGATAAAGATCTCTCTCCAATATGGTAACACCAGCACCCACTTCTGGTTTGTTTTATCCTTTTATTTCCCTTCTCTCTTTAAACCAACAGTACGGAAGCAAGAAATCATTAAAGTCACAGAGCAGCTGATTGAAGCAATAAGCAATGGCGACTTCGAGTCCTACACGTGAGTGTGCCCAGTGCGGGTTTGGACTGGGTGGGGGCTCAGCCTCCCAGACCGGGGTCTCTCACTCTTACAGTGCAGCCCAGGAGATTTTACTGCTGCCCAGGGCAGGGTGACCAGGTTGATATGGTGAGGGAGAGTGGAGACCGTCCAAGAGAAGAAGGGGACATCAGTTTCCAAGCCTGATGCTGCTCTCCTGTTCGGCTGACCACAGCTCTCTGGTCTCACTGTCACAGATGAGCCCAATTTTTGGTTTGCAGAAAGAGGAATAATTGTAAACATGACTTACGGTGAAAGAGGCGTTTGTATCCGTGGAATCCATTATATGAATTGCCACAGGCTCTTCTGAAGCGTGGGTGATTTCTGCTTGCTGAGCTGATGCAGTTCAGAGTACACCTCTTCTGTGTCCAAGGCTGATTTAATTAGTGATGTCTGAGTGAGTGCAGGTCTTCATCCCTGCCTCAGAGGATCGCAGCAGGGATGTTTTGACACAGAGCAGATAATATGAGTTTTTTCCCTGATGTCTTCCTTTCTTGTAAAGAAGATGACAATGTTTGAGGAGGTTTAATTGCAGAGGGTGACTGATGGAGAAGGCACCCTGCTTTGGTGGGGTCCTGGCTGCAGTCAGTGGGCAGGAGGGGAGGTGGGTTGGACAGAATGCAGGGTTGAGTTCAGATTTTTGCTAGAATTACTCACTGGTGTAGACACTCCTCAGCCTCACGCTGAGGGAGCCATCCTGAGTAGGAGGCATTTGGATTCTTCAGGCTCTCATGCGAGACGTGGTGAGATAACCTCTCCTTTTTCTGTCCCCTTCCCGGCTCCCCAGGAAGATGTGTGACCCTGGAATGACTGCTTTTGAGCCTGAGGCTCTGGGCAACCTTGTGGAAGGCCTGGATTTCCACCGATTCTACTTTGAAAACCGTAAGCAGCTCACTTGCTTTCTTTGCTCCCATGTGCCTGTCTTGACCGCCATCAGTTTGCTAGAGGGAACAGTGTTAGAGCTGCTGTGGGAGCATCTCTGGCTGATCTGGAAGATCCCAGCAGGCGGTGTTAGGTCAGCTGGGGCCAAGTGTCTGTAGAGGAGTTGTTGGCTTAGCTGTTTTCTAGGTGGACCCATCCTGAACCCACCTGTACAGCATTTATTCAGCCCCGTCAAGCAGAGAGCTTAACACAAGCGTCTCCCCTTCCCACATTGTTGCCACCCGGGGCAAGAGCCACCCCAACTCCTTCCCCTGCCTAAATCCACTTGTTCTTGTCCCCTCTCCAGTGTGGTCCCGGAACAGCAAGCCCGTGCACACGACGATCCTGAACCCCCACATCCACCTGATGGGAGACGAGTCTGCCTGCATTGCCTACATCCGCATCACGCAGTACGTGGACTCTGGAGGGATCCCCCGCACTGCCCAGTCCGAGGAGACCCGCATCTGGCACCGCCGGGATGGCAAATGGCAGATTGTTCACTTCCACAGATCTGGCGCGCCCTCGGTCCTACCGCAGTAAGCCCTGTGAGCATCCAGGGATGGGGCACAGGGGATAGGGAGGGCTGGGTGTGGGCTCGCTGCAGCGTTGAAGCTCACAGCATGTGGGATCCTGTCCTGAGGATCCGTGGTGGGGAGGAGGTGGGTGATTGCTGCGAGATGGCCATGGGGAGCGGGATGCTGTGCCAAAGGGATGGTCAAAGCAAATTCCGGCTCTTCCCGGTTTGTGTTTTGCAGCTGAAGCGTGGCCCTGCCCGTGTAGGGTTTGTCACTGACTGACTACCAAGGGGAGACCCCCTCCGACATGTTCACCTACGGGACTTTGGCTGTTGGCTCTGCTGCTTGGTTCCCGCTGGAATAACCCCTCGCTTCTCACCGCACACACACGACAGCCCCGCCAGTGCAGCGCAAACATCCCATCAAACCCCCCACCCTGCCGGGGTCATGGCGCTGGGCCCCCTTCCTCTGCATGAACCAGAAAAAGAGAAACCGTGAACTTAAACCCAAGCATCTCGTCGGTGTACAGGCCCCCCTCATCGGCCGCATAGCGTCGGTGGGCCTCCTCACTACCCAGCACATCTCCTGGACTGGGCTCAGACTCATCATCCACCTCCATGCCCACCTCTGCTGGAAGCCCTCCGAGGAAGAGGGGGGCAGTTTTGAGCTGCTCTCTGCTGCATCCTCCCTGCGTGCTGGTGGATTTTGCTTTGCTGCTATCAAGGTCCCCGTCTGCCGCCATGACTCCCGCCTGCTCCTGACCTGAGTTCCTGCTTCCCAGCAGCCTCGGCCGGGGAACTGCCACTCAATCCATTTGCCAAGTCCATTTTTCATGCGTACCCGTGCAAGGAGGGCCGTGTTTGGATGGGTGAGTAAAGACTATCTGTCAATTTTCCCTTCCCAGCGCAGGCTGGCTCCTTCCCAGGAGAGCAAGTAGGTTTGCACCCTGACTCCAGGCAGCTGCTGTGCCAAGAAGGATGCTCTCCCTCCTTCCTCCCTTCTCCCCTTGGAGCAGAGACTGGCGATGCTGGGAGAAGAGAGGAGGAGAAAGACAACTGCTTCCCAGTACCACGTCGGCACAGACGGGAGCTGGGGCTCTCCCATCCATGTCCGGGCGGTAGCATCGCCCCTGTGCCCTCGTGCTCACCCACCACCCAGCCTGGATCCTTTACCCCAGCACCCACCCCTGCCCCCTACATACAGCACTGGCGTTCCCCTGCTCCCGACTCCCAGGATGAGACAGGGGCAGCCGAGCTGGCTGCTGGCTCGGGGCGCAGACGTCCATGGCCCACGTGACTCCTTCCAGCGACAACAAGGAATGCAAGCTTTAGTGACAAACTGCAGAATCTGATTGTGCTTCGACGAAAACAAACAAGCCTTTCGCTGTCTTCTCCTTTGAGCGCATGCCTTTTTATAGGGAAAAGAAACCAACCTACCGTGTATTTCGTAACTTGATTTTGAGTATTTGCTGAAATGGATCTTTATGTCATAACTAGAAACATTCAACTGTTTAAGTGGGGAGGGAGGGGGGATTTTCGGGGGTTGCTGTTTTTCATTGCGTTTACATTTGAAGTGGGGTTGTTCTGCCACGATGCTCCTACCAGGGGTCCCACGGCTGCCAGCCCCCTCCTCACACCGTGGTGGCTTGTCCCGTTCTGTCCCACAGCGTTGGGTGGCAAAGGCACCCACCTCCAGGGGCACCCATCTCCAGGGGCACCCACATCGCCATGGCACCTTCCTGCACCCCATGGGTCTTCCTGCAGGGCAAACCACAGCGGTGGCTCTGGGAGTGCCACCAGCACGTGGCTTTCAGGACAGAAGACATGGCCGGGAAGGGGAATGTTGGTCTCGCCTCTTTGCCATCAGGTAGAGGTCCGAGGGTGGGTGTTTTTCTGGCAATCCTTCCATTTCACATTCTCTTTTTTCCGACCGGAGCCTCATCGCTCACTGATGTGAGGCTTCTGCAGCACTGCTGCCCCGGGGTACTTTCTAGCTCCACTCTCTTCGTCTGCATGGTGTTTAACTTTCTAGACGGTGCGTGTGTTGAAAAACAAAGAAATGAACAAAAACTGCTTGTTTTGGACCTAAAAAAAAAAAAGAAAAAGGAAAAAAAAAAAGGAAAAAAAAAAGAGGAAATGTTTCCTCCATGTAAATTCTGAGCGTGTATTTTGCCTTTTCTGTGGTTTTGAATGCTTTGCTCTCTGTTGAGGCAGGGACGGCCACCATGCCAAACGCAGCTGCATCGTTGCAGGCTGCAAAAATATTTTCCCACTGGATGGAGGGGAAGAAATCTAAACTGCTGGGGCATGGACAGGTCCTGAGAAGTGTTTTGGTGTGTTCCTCTGTGCCAGCAGTGCGATGGCTGCTGGTGATGTTTGCAGGAGATGCCTTTTTGGGGGCAAATCACAGAGCTGATCCATGGGTGTCTGTGGTGGTCCCCATGCCCTTGGTGGACCTGTGCACCATAGGCTTGCAAGAGTTCCCCAAAGCAGGGAAATCCATGCAGGGAAAGGATTAGCTTTTAAGGTAGAGTTTGGGTGTTTTTACAGATCTGTTTTTCTTCCTGTAGTCATGTAGTGCTGAAGTTTTTTTAATTTTTAAAGGAAGGACTCAGCTCTTTCACAGTTCTCTCTCTCCCTCTCCAGAGCTGGCTCTAAAGCCAGCCATGGTCAGTGTCATCCACCTTCTGATGTGCAAGTTCTCCAGGTGTCAAGAGGATTTTTGGGAATTGGTATAAGGTGGATGATGATGGAGGACATCATGGCATGGCTCTGCACGGAGGCTGGAGGGCAGATGCCATCTCAGCCTGATTTTGAAGCTGCCGATAGCTGTGGACCTTGGGTGGGCTGTGAGGGTGAAGCTGCTCCAGCAGCTGCTACTGGAGAAAGGACTGGGACTGGGGGTGTGGTGGGGTTCACTGGGAATAACAGATGAGATGTTGGGGTAGATAAAATCTCCTTTCACTGAGAACCCACAGTCACTTCTAGGGAGAAGCATCTTGGCTCCCAAGAAGGCTTTGAGGTGTCTTCTTGGAGGGAGTTTCTCCTCTTTGAGGTTTCCCTAAGGTCATCTCCCCAGGAGGCAGCTGGATGTACTGGCAACACTGCTTCCCTTGGAAAGGAGAGTCTGAAGTTTAAACTCATTCTAGTCTTCCAGTCAAGCTGCAGCCTGACCAAGGAAGACCCAACTTCCCAACATGCCCATGCTGGCAGCATTAAGCACCTGCACTTTAGGGGTCTGTCGTGCCTGGTGTCTCTGCCCCACCTTGTCCTGCTTCTCCTGAGCGGGTTCCTGTATCTCCAGAGCATCTCAGCAAGCACTGATGGACCACCACCGTTTCTTTCAGTATCCATGGAAAACATCTGTCTCTGTCTTCCTTCGCATTTGCTGATTTCTCCTGAACTTGCAGGAAAGCTATATAAATAAGTTGCCACCATCCTCCTTTGGCTAGAAGAGCCGGGGATACTGCTGTTACATCTCTACTTTTACGCTGTTGACACTGTCTCTGACACATGGAAACGGGCATTGCCCAACCAATCCCACCTTGGTTCTGGGAATGTCAAGGTCCAGGGATGTTCCTAATAAGCAACACGGACAAGGCCACCTTGTTGAGATAGAGTTTACTACCATGGACCTCCTGTCCCATCGGCCTCAAGGCTGGAGATCAGGCTATGGAATGTTTCATCTCCTGGCACAGACAGAACTCCTCTCTGGTCTCCTGGTGCCCGGGTCAAACCAAACTCAGAAGTCCTCCAAACTCATCCTCTCTTCCACCTCTCCCAGACCACAGGGGATGTCTAACTGGAAGCACTTGCTGTAGTGGTGTCGAGCTCCCAGCTCCACTGGTGGGCTTGGGAGCAGCCTGTTTTCCCTTCCTGGCTGCCAAGGTCCGCTGGCAACATCATAATTTCTCACATCTTGCTAATACATTCCCTCTGGAAGACAAAGAGGCCACTCCTGGGCCTCTGCTCTTCGCTGGAGTAGCAGGCACCCTCCTCCTCACCCCAGCCAGGAACAGCTGGGAGAGCTGTCTTTCTCCCCAAACCCACATGAAATACCCCTTCTGCCAGGCACCAAACCCTTGTCTGACCCCAAACCTGCCTCTGCTCCCATGGATCCCCAGAAGCTGGAGCAGGCAGCAGTCATCTACTCCCAGCTGGAGCTCCCGGTGGGCTCTGCAGCCCGTGGTGGTATTATTGCAGTGCCGTGTGTGAGAGGGCAGCCACACAGCGCCAGGGACCAAGAGGTGTCTGCCAGCAGGAGATCCCATAACCTCCTCTGACCACCCCAGGAGACAGACTGACCCTTCTTCCCCACCACAGGACACATCATGGTGTACCCCACGCTCTTGATGCTGCACAGAGCCTGCAGCCAGCAGAGTAGAGACCTCACCCTTGCCCATGTCCCGTGGTGCAGGTCGCAGCCCATCCGTATCAGACAGGGAAACCCAGACGTGAGCAGGCTGTGGGGACACCAGGGCAGGGGCTGGTGGCCACTCTGCCACCAGATTCATCTGAGTCTCCTTCCCTCCTGCAGGTCATCCACAGGGAGTGGGAGAGAGGGAGCAGTGGAGGGGACTGTATCGAGTGGCTCCTTCCTTCTTTGGATTGTTGTCCCTTTTTTCTAACTGTTGCACAATTTTAGGGCTTTTGTAACATTTTTTGGACAAGCAGGGAAAATATGTTAACAGTGGTTTAAGGAAAAAACAAATGAGATCTATCTCTCTCTCTTATATATTATATATATATATANCGGGGAGCAGGGTGGGTGTGGGAGGGAGGGCGAGTGTCAGTTTTATTCTTGGTGTTCAAGTGCAATAAATAGCTACCAACTTCTGAGCATGGAAACGGATGATTCTCCGTCACTGCAGTGACTCAGACCGTCTGCCACCCCCTTGTCCCTCCATCACCGCGCTCCTGTCCTCGAAAGCATCAAGGCTGGGCCCAGGCCTTGGGCAGGGGCTGCAGGCATCCTGCTGCCTGCAGGATGCTGGTGCTCTGGACGCTGCCCACCCCTGGTCTCCAGCATCTCTGGGGTTTTGGGGAGCTCAGTGTCCGCCCAGACCCAGCTCATTGCAATCCAGCCCTTTTCCCAGGGACACGGCTCTGGGGGCTGCAGCGGTCTGGGAGCCTCCAGCAGGTGTTCAAGCTAGATGGGGGGTGGGGGTGCCCACTGGACGGTTTGGGGGAGTTTGGAGGAAGCTGGTGCTGCAGGGTGAGGTGCACAAGACCCCCAGCCAAGTCCAGGGAGGGTTTGGGGGGCTCCTAAGGGCACCTGCTGGGCTTTGCCCGTGCAGGTGGGCTGGTACCTCGGGGGGACTGGAGTCGGGCTGCCACATTCCGTGTTCCTGCTCCACCCCAGCCCCTGAGGTGCTCCTTTGCCCCCCTCTCCCTGCCATCTGCCCCGGCCCCGGCAGGTGTCAGCACTGGAATGTTCCCGCTGCTGCGTCCCCCCAGCCCTGGGCAGCCACGCGTGGCACAGGACACGTGTCCTCCGGATCTGCCACTGCCCCACTGCCTTTTGCCCCTGGTGTCCTCCCTCACTGCCAGCTTCGCCTCCCAGCCGCGTCCGTGGCACAGCCTCGGCTCCATCCCTCCCATCGCTCTGCAGCACGGTGCTGGCTGATGGCAGCTGCCGAGGGAGAGCCCTGAGGATCCCAGGATGGCGGTGGGGATTTGGGGGATGTGGCAGGACCCCACGCAGGTAGGAAAAGCTGAGAAATGCAGAGACCGGACCATCTTGGTCAGCCCAGAGCAGCTTCCACACCACGCCGTGGGAAGGAGTCAGGTTCTCCTGGTTCTCTGGTATTTTGTGGCCGGCAGCGACATCGTGAAACACCCGAGTCCATCACCCCACACAGACCCCTGTGTGTGCCCCTCCGGGGCCAGCCCAGCCGGGGCTCCCTGGCCAGCACCCACAGCGATGGCTGGGCAACACCGTGACCTCCTGAGGCCTCCTGCTCAGTAAATAGTGTCAAGGTTAGAGCGAGGGATTCATTGGGGCCATAAATGTTTATGGCAGGCCCTCCCCGCTCCCCAGCCGCCATGGCCTGAACTTTCCATCAGCCATGCTTTTATGGCCGGACTCTAATCATTAACCCGGGGCCAGCAGCCGAAGGCGCTTCACGGTTGTGCTGCTGGAGCCCCACACGCCCAGAGTAGCTGGGGCTCAGGAGCCCCCATCGCCCCCACAGGCTGCAGCCTTGGTGGGGTATGGTGAGGAGGGTGGGGAGAGCCATCAGTGGTCCTGCAGGAGAAAGGAAGGGCAGAGCCATCCGGGAATGAGCTCAGCATCCCTGGACAAGAGGAGGTGAGCAGGCAGGAGGACAAGGTGTAAGAGCCGATCCTACATTCTCAGCGGGGCAAAGGCAATAATTAAATCACCTGTACTGTAGGGGAAGAGGAAGATTGCAGCCTCCTGCCAGAATTCACCCTGGAGGCTCAGGCCACAGTGCTGGACCCAGTGCAGCAGGAGCACAGCCACAAATCCAGACAGACCCTACTTTTTCTGTTTGGCCTAGGGTTTTGTCTTTTACCAGGACAAAGATTTGCAGAAAAAAGACCAGGAGGAGCTGTGCCCCTCCAGATGTGCATAGGAAGCCCTGGAAGCCCCTCTAGATGTGCCTTTCTTCCATGCTGAGGACCCCCCAAATAACCCAGGCAGGGGCTGTGCCACACAGCACTTTTACTGGTGACCTGATGGCACGTGGCAGAAGGCACACGTGACACTGGGATGATGGGGACTGGCAGCGTCAGGTCCAAACAGCCCCATCCAGGAGGTCACCAAGACCCTCAGGCCAGCAGTGTCAGCAGGACGTGGGATATGGGCTGATCTACCCCAAAATCACACATAGACGCTGAAACCCAGCCCTTCTCCTTGCACTGGGAAAAGCAGCACTCAGGGCTGGGGCCACACCTTGGATCTCTTGGCAATAGACACAGCTCCTCCTTGGACACTGGGTCCAGCTGAAACCTGTCCCTGACCTCCTGCCCACGTGAGGGACAGGTTACACCATCTCTTCCCTTCCTTCAAGTCACCCCAACCCTGCGGGGGACCACGGGAAAGAGCTGCCCTGACCCACCATGGTCCTTGTGGGACCTACAGCCTGGTTTGTTTATAAAGCCTTTTCTTTTATTCTCCTACTTGTTTTTAACTGCTCGTTTATTAGGTCAAATTGCTTTAGGAGGACACTGATTTGTGCTGGTTTTGCTGGAATACCTCCGTGGGATCAGAGCACTCTGACACACGCTGTCCTCGGGGCATGGAGGCTGTTACAGATTCTCTCACATGTGTTTATGGGCTATTGGAGTCAAATACAGACAAACAGAGAACACATCGGAGCTCCTTCTCCTCCTCCCCACCTCCTGCAGCCTGGACATCCCTGGACATCCCTGAGAGGGGACAGCAGGGCTGGGGCTGAGGGTGGGAGTGGGACAGCCCTGACACTTCAACCAGACACTGTCACACGAACACATGGACTCATCACACAGTTTGTCACACTGAACAGAAACACATTGGGGGCACCAGGACAGGCAGCAGCTCTGTCCTGGCAGGGCCAGGGTGGTGATGAGGAAGCTGGCAGGGTCAGCAGCTCCTGACTACTCCTTGAAAGACCCCCCCAAGCTGTCCTGAAGTGCTGCAGTGCAACCTGTGCAAAATGGGAGGTGAGCTCCCACCCAGCCTATGGGACACTGGGTCCCCTCATATCATGGACTCCTCCTCGTCCTCCTCCTCCATCTCCCGGTCCACCTCGATGGCTGTGTTCTCGTAGCTGGTGATGCCCCCGTATTTCCTCATGTGGACCATCAGGGGTTTGGGGGACTGGCTGCCAGCCAGGCTGGCCACGTACACGCCGGTGCGGTTCTCCTCCAGGGACGGGCCCCAGTCCATGGCCGGCCGGCTGGCTTGCTGCACTCGCTGTGAGGGGACAGGCAGAGGGAGCACAGGCACCCTGCACCCTCCACTCCCCAGGCAGCACCCCACCCGCAGCTCACCCACCCCTCCCAGCGCCCTGCCGGCCCCCAGGGGCTGAAAGAACCCCCAGTGAGGATGAGGGGTCAAAAGCTTGTCCTGAAACCTTTTGGGAAGGCGGTTCTGTCTAAGTGCCTTGCTGTGGGCTGGGGAGGTGTCGTGGGCTGTGGGTGCTGGTGGTGAGGGCGTGCAGGAGCGAGGGGCTGTTGTAGGGCTGCAGCCCTGTGCTGTGGAGTTAGAGCCACCCAGACAAGGGGCTAGCCTTGGCCAAGGTGGCTCCTGGCCATGCCACAGCGCCCGTGGCTGTGTCAAGCCAGGTTACAGCCAGCAAGTGCTCCAGTAGGGGATTGCTGCCTGGGGAAGGCATCAAGCTCTGCTCCTCTGCTTTTAACAGCCTGGGGAGAGCAGTGAAGGGCTGGGAAAGCTGTGAGCAGCCAGCAGCTCTGTAACCTGCTCTTGGGAGAAGCCTTTCAGTGCAGAGATCCCATCTGGGCTGCCTGCACAGTCTGGCAGCTGCCTGCCTTGCCATGTCATTGCTCCTGCCAAGTGCGTGCAAAGTCCCAGGTGCCCATGGTTGCCCCACACTGGGGACAATGTGCTTCTCCCAGGGCACAGCAGGCTTGTTTTGGAGTGGGAATGCACACTGGGCTGCCCCTTGGGCAGTAGTTTTACTCAGTACCCGCCTGACATCACGGGAAGCGGCACTGTTGGAAATGCTTTGGGGTGTGCCATCCCTCACACCCCATGGGCAGCAAGGGGGAATGGGGGGACACACCTCCAGGAGAGGGGATACAGAAACTTCCAGAGGATACTGGCTTGGCAGGGGCTCATGCTCACTGCTGCATATTTCTGGGGTGCTCCCCAGCGGTGCCAGGCCCCAGTACCTCCTACCTCCCACAGCGTCCCTTCTTCTTGGAGCACAGCTGCCACCATGCCCATGGGAATCATCAGGCAGGAGAGGACTCCCATGAGGATGCCCAAGACCTCGGCCCAGGTGGGGAAGCGGTAGTTGCCATACTCGGAAGGCTGGTACTTGACAATGTTATACACCAGCAGAGCCTGTGGGATGGGAAGAAAGTGGGATCATCCTAGAGGTCTCATGCTCAAAATCAGTCTGGAGATGATGGACATCTCCCAGCAGAAGGAGGGTCTCTGGGGCAGCAGATGCCAGCAGAGCAACTTATCACCCTGGGAGGTCACCCAGGGATACTGGCACCACCATGGCTCTCCAGCACCCTCCAGCAGCTCAAGCTGAGCAGTTACCATCATTGTTGCCGGGGATAGGACCATCCAGCAGGCTCTGAAGTAGGGCCCTGGTTTGAATCCCAGCATCATGTGGATATCTCGGCAGAACCTCTTCATGCCTGCAGGAGGGAGAGGGACTCAGGAGCTTTGATCCCTCCCCCAGAGCCTTGTGCCTGTACCAGGCTGCCCTGCACTGATCACAAGCAGTGGTTTGCATCCTCTACAGCAGTCTCCCCCCACCCACCTGGAAGATGCAGGAGGGGGGCCCAGCTGGTGCTGCCTGAAGGACCAGGCTCAGCACCACGTGTATCTTTGGAGAGGTGAATCAAGTGATAGCCAAGAAGAAACAGGTGGTGGGAGCGGAGTCTCATGCTCCACTGTGAGGCTGTGGGTTTCCCTGCTGCTCCCTCTAGCTCCCTCTCTTCATACAGACAGCCCGTCCTTCCCTGTGCCCCTCTGGGGACAGGCACCCTTACCATAGACACGTGTCACCACGAGGCAGGTAGTGATCACCACCACCATGAGACCAAAGCCAGCACTGTAGTCATCCAGGAGGACCAGCCAGTACATCCCACCCTGTGGAGACAAAGCACAGAGGCCAGCATCCCCAGGACCAGCATCCCAATAAACCTCGACTTTTGGGGACCCTGGGGAGGACAGCAGTCAGCAGCCTCAAGAGACATCAGTCTCCTTATGGGATTGGTGTAGGGATGGGAATAACACTGGGTCACTCCCCTTGGACCGCACACCTTCTGGAAGCCCAGGCTCGTCTGTCTTTCACCTGGCTGTCTGATATGAATACACATCTGAAAACTTGGCCACAGACCTAAGTTCTCCCTAAAATGAGTCCCTACTTGGCCCCCACAATGGATCCATCCCCACACCCATACCTCTGTTGTGAGGATGAGCCCCATCAGGAAGAGCGCGATGCAGATGACAGCTGAGAACGAAGCTTTCTTTGGCCGCAGGTAGTAGGGGAATTCATCTGTCACTGCCGTAACGATGGTCTCCATGAATGCAAACTGCAGGCACAGGAGGAGAGGGTCCCCTGAGCCCTCAGGCTGCCTGGAGTCCACGGCTGGCTCCGTGGGCTCTGTCCTTACCTGGCTGTCCAGGCCCAAGGTTAACAGCATGAAGAAGAACAGGAATGACCAGAATGGAGAAAGGGGGAGCATTGTCATGGCCTGGGGGTACACCACAAAAGCCAGACCAGGACCTAGGGGAGGCAAAGGACAGCAGGGTGAAAAGGTGGTGACGCAGCTGGGCACGGGGGGATGGAGGAGAGGAGAGCTCAGCAGAGCAGCACCATGGCAGAGGCTTGCCAGGACTCTGGGCAGGAAGGGTCCTGTGGCAGAGGGTGGAGAAACAGCCTGCTCCTCGCTCAGACCTTCACTAGACATCACTTGTTACTCGATATTTACACCACGGGAATATGTCTGTCCCCTTCCCTCCCCCTGGCCAGCTGAGCGTCCACCTTCATCCCTCATGCTGACACCCTCAGGTGCCTTCCTTCCTGGAAGGGATGCTCCTCAGCACACCCAGGCAGAGGGGGAAGGGGAAAACGTCTTCGTTTGGCCTCACCTGCTTTTGCCACCTGGTTAACAGGGACCCCAAGCTCCTGGGACATGTATCCCAAAACGGAGAAGATGGCAAACCCTGCCAGGATGCTGGTGATGGCATTGCCCAGGGTCACTATGAAGGTGTCCCTACAGAGAAGGAAGAAGATGCTCTGAACCTGCTCGCTTCTTCCCACCCCACGCCGGTGCATGGTGGCATTGCCAGCCCCAGGTGCCACAGTAAGGTGACCCAGTGACTGTCCCTCAGGGCCTCTCATGGCAAGTGCTTTCCAGGGTCAAAAGGAGCATATATTTCATGGATAATATTATGGAGTTCCTCTGAAGCTTTCTGTCCTCTGTGAATGGGATCAGACCAAATGTCCAACACCCATGTCTTTCAATGAACTCCACTGGATGCTGGGGACAAGGCACACATGCACAACTCCAGCCTCAAATATCCCCAGCTTTCAGCACCCACAGCCCGAAACTTCTGAGCTGGGTGTTCTGCCTTGGTGTTTAGGAGAATTTTCACCCACAGATCCCTCTGTTCCTCTCAAGCCTGTACAAGCTGCCAGGTAACCCCTCAGTGCAAGGAGCAGAGCAAGGTGACTGTGCTGTACCACGTGCTTCTGCTGGCTTTGAACCCACCAGCTCAGGTTTTCACAACTCCCCCCAAACCAAAATTTTTGCAAGGCAGCAGCTGATTCCCACCTGTAGATGTTCTGATGGAAGGTGTTGTACGAGGCGAAGGTGAGGAGGCCCCCAAAGCCCACACCAAGGGAGTAGAAAATCTGCAGGGCTGCCTCGATCCACACCTGGGGGGAGGAAGCAGTTCTGAGGAGAGCAGGGGTTTGGAAACCTCTGCATGAAGATGGCACTAGAAATCTGCTTCCCCAGAGCCCTGGGCACACCTTCCCCAGCACTCCAAGCATGCACTCCAAGCCTATGGGATATTTGTCTTTCCTTGTTAACACACTCACCACTCATAGTGGATCAGCTGGCTAATGGAAAGGCTGATAGGAATATTTTAGGGCCAGTCCAGTGTGGCACTAAATGTCCTCGTAAAACTGGGTGGTCTCTTGATGACCACCACTGCTGACCCCCACTCCACATGCTGGGATTTCTTGAGAACAGCAAACAGTCAAATCCACCACAGGCACCCATCAGGCCATCACGGGGCTGGGATGATCCTGCCCATGGTCCTGGTACTCAGGGAAGTCTTGGTACCTCCCATCCATGCAGAGCCATAAACACATGCATGGAGTGGGGACATATGGGGATAGCGGCCCAGACAAGGTGTGGGACAAAGAGTTTTGGTCTAGGAGTGACCAAGAGAGCTTTAGGTTAGGGTGTGGCCACAAAAGACACCTGAATAAGGGAACTGCTTCTGTTGCATGCAGGAGGCAGAAGGAGAAGATTTATTTTTGTGTCTTGAGCAAATTGCACAACATCCTACTTACCTTGGAAGACAGCAAGTGATCAAACTGAGGTGTGAGGTAAAACTGGATCCCCTTCCAGGCCCCCTCCAGGGTCACGCCACGAATGAGCAGCATCACCAGGATGAGGTACGGGAAGGTGGCAGTGAAGTACACGACCTGCGGGAGAGCAGAGCCAGCTGGGAGAGCTGGGAATGAGAGCACGGCGTGAGTGCTGCCCCCATGCCCTGTCCCCAGGGTGGGACACATCACCCTGGGGTCCTTGGGCTGCAGCAGGGCCGGTGTGCCAGCCCTGCTGGTGTCTGGGTGTGCAAGGCACCCCCAAAATATCTTGCACCCAGCGGATGCTGTTTGTGGGTCTCACTTTCCCAGAGGTGCAGAGTCACACACACTGGTGAGCATCACTGCAGGTCCCCCCAGAGGAGGCCAGGCAGCCCTTACCTTGCCAGAGGATTTGACTCCCTTAAGGATGCACAGATAAACGATAGTCCAAGAAAGGAGCAGGCACAGACACAAGTTCCAGCGGATCCTCCCGGGATCCCCAATCCCCGAGCTTCCTTGGATGTGCAGGACATACCGGCTAGGGAGGAAGGAGAGCTGCTAGTGGGCAGCCATGGGCAGCCCCTGCCTTCTTCCAGAGGCCCTCTGACCCTAGAAATGCCTCTGCTGCAAATAAACCTTGTCAACAATCATAGGCACTGGCAGCTCCTTGCCAAGCAAACGGGAACAGTTGGAGTGATTTCTCCACCATGTATTAAAGAGCCTAGAAAGGATGCCTGGCATCTTGAGAGCCAATTCTCAACCATTCCAGACGTGGGATGCATTTTAGTCTAGCATATTTCCAGGCCAACAAAGCATTGCTAGAACATGGACACCTCCCACATCCCAGTGGCTAAACTGAGATGTCACCCACAGCTGAGCACACGAGCCCATCGCTGCACGCACACCACCAGCCATGAGTGAGACCTGCAGCACCTGGTGCTGTGAGACGTGCAGATCCTTCACCCCTCACCCCATCCTCTCCCTGGCTGGACACCAACCATGCCCCCACGCCTGGGTCGGGCTGACCTCGTTACCTCCAGTACTCCTCGCTGGGGCTGACGGTGTTGCTGATGTTGACGGGGAGGGTGTTGTTCCCCGCCTTGATGACGTGGTGGTCCAGGCACAGGTCGGTGTTCCACCAGTTGCCGCAGTGCTGCCAGGGCAAGTCGCTTGTGAGGGATGCAAAGAGGTAGAAGAGAACGTAAGCAATGATCATATTGTAGTAAATGGCCACCAAGGAGACGATGAGGATCGTGCCCATGCCAACGCCTAAAGGGAGGAGAGGGTAAAGAAAGAGTGAGCTGGAGCAGAGCAAAGCACATCCAAAAGCAGGGTCAGACACTGCACCTCAGCAGCCAAATGCTCAACCAGTCCGAGGTTCACCTGCTGGGGGAGCCTCTTATTGCCATTATAACATCTGGACATGCCTTCTCTGTATTGATGATCGATTGTCTCATACAAAAAACTTCACACCAGCTTAATGTTGAGAATAAAAGTATTTGATTTGAACTTTTTTTTTTTGAATGCTTTATTCTTACCTTTAACAGGTATTGCTTAGCTTTCGTGCTCTATTTTGTGCAATAGCTGGGTTAATAATCTTCGTACCATTTCTAGAACTGGTCATGCCATGCAGAGCCCTCAAAACTGACCAATCTCATGCATATCTTGCAGCTACTAGAACAGCTAACTCAAAATTCCAGCCTGCCACACCTTCCCCCAGGTTCTTTTAATTCTAACAAGAGCTTTGAGGATCATGGGGTGCTGCTGCTGGTGCATGTCCTCATCAAAGAGCTCTTGCAGAGGTCCCTCAGAGGCTCTGGACTTCACTCACGCACCTTTAAAGAGAGGGCTTATCTTCCAGACTGCAAGTGGCCCCAGGCTGGAGAACTGGCCAAGTGACAGCTCCATGAAGAAGATGGGGATCCCACAGATGGCCAGCATGATGAAGTAAGGAACCAAGAAAGCTCCTGCAAGAAGGAAAAAAAAAAATCCTGAAAGTAATACAGAACAAACACCTAAAGCCCAGCTGTGACAGGGAATAAAGCTTGTTCAGTATGTGTGGCTCTGAGGGATCTACATCAAAATCAGGAAGACAGGCAAGAGCAAGAGCTCACTGTTGGTGCAGGAGAAAGGGGCTGTGATTCACCTGGTGCTGTGCTTCCCCTCTGCTCCCAACTCTCTTTGAATCTTTCACAAACACCATGAAATTCTCCAGTTATTATAGCTCTGGGAGGAGCTGAACCAACACTTTGCACCATCACCCGGGGCTCTCGCACTGCAAAAGGTTCTCTCCCTCCTTTGATAGCTGGGAAGTGTTTCCTGACCCTGCTGAGTCCTGGAGGACACCAGACCAAGAAGCTACTGGACAGCAGGAGAGCTGGTGTTCGGTTCAGCATGGAGACAGGGGTTTGTCCAAGGTCAGGAATACAGAGGTGGGCTGGCAAGTCCCTTCCACACATGGCTACGGGTGGTTAATGCCCTAAACAAGCACAGGGTGGGGGGGCAGGAGGAGACTTCACCCCACAACAAGTGCTACTTTCCAGGCCCAGGAGGGGGAAGGGACAATTTTTCAGGGATGTTCTACCAGCCCACGTCAGTGGGTGGGAGACTGACCGCTCCGAAGGATGCCCACGTACCTCCTCCATTGGTGTAAGCCCTGTAGGGAAACCTCCAGACGTTTCCAAGGCCCACGCAGTACCCGATGCAGGAGAGGAGGAAATCCAGCCGCCCTGTCCAGTTCCCTCTGTCTTCCGGGCACTCGGAGCCCAGGTCCCCATCCTGGCTGCTGGGGCTTACCAGGAGATCTGGTGTCACTGGCTGAGTGAGGGACCAGGGCATGGGAGAGGGCAGACAGGCGTTGAGGAAGGAATGAAAACAGAGAATGAAGAATGGGAGAGAGGGAAGCAGTGCTGAGAACTCGCGTGTGAATTTGTGACCCCAAGCCACAGCATCGACACTTGTCCCTTGGGAACACCCTGTCTCAGCAGCTCTCTGCTCCCCACCTCAGCCAATGCCCTGCTCTGCCACGGAGCAAACAAAAGGGATAAACGTGATCCCACACGGCCAGAGCTCCCCTGGGAAAGGCAGGATTGTCCCAGCTCATCCTGGGAAGGTTCACCAGGACCCAATTCACAAACACAGGTTCCAAAGACATCCTTTCAGGGGGCCACAATAAACTCTCTGGATCTCCTGCAGAATGTGGGCATTAGGACAGCAGGAGAACCACTGTGGCGTGCCAGGGAGCCTGACCCCCAGCCCCACGTGTGCCACCATGCCAGGCACTCTGCTGGCTGCCATTAAATGCTCCATGCACTTTTCACACTTTTCCAACTGCCGAAAGCCTGCACTGTGGGAATTTAGTGATACTCCCAGTTGTCTCTGCTGAGAGATGAGAGACCTCCTTCCAGAATTCCTAATGTGGTCTGGGTCGATGCAGCATAGGCAGGGCATTAACCCATTCCCTTCCTCCCCACTGCCTCGGCTCTGCAAGTGGAGGTGCGAGTCCTGCAATCCATTTGGGTTGGGGTGATGCACCAGGAGGGCACCTCCATGTTTCTGTGGGCGTACATCAGGTTTTCAGTGAGGTGTTCAGCCTGAATTTCCCCAATTTCCTGACCTCAGGAGAGCAGGGAAAGCATCCCCACTGATTCCCCTCCCTCCAGAGCGAGGCAGCAGCTGCCAGGTGAGATCCCATCACAGATATACTCACGGCAAAACCGGGCAGCACAAAGGGGTGGAATGAGGATCCTGTCCCTGTGCCACCATGTGTTGCTGTGCCCTGGCACGGGAGTTTATAGCGTTTGCATTGAGGCACAGGAGGATTCTGGTGGCCCTGCTGACAAGGTACCAGGACCTGGGCAGGAGGAGTCAATTTGGGAACCTTCTCTTCTCGGGCTCTCTGAAGAAAAGAAAGCAGCCATCTCCCTGTCGCTGTTCATAATCGTAGGGAACAAACCTGTGGGATGTGGTTGAGGGAGGGGGACCTGGGTTTGCAGGGATCAGCCAGAAGGAGCTGTGGGTCTCCTGTACCACTGCACGCATGTGCTCAGAGCCTGCAGCAGACCCAGACCCCAGGAGGCCAGAGCTGGCTGCTGATCAGAGCTCTGTGCTGCCCTTTCACGGCCTCAGGGAAGGTGGCAGCCGCNCCTGCTGCTGGTTCCCATGGAGACACCGAGCCACGATGCTGAAGGAGAGGGCTGCCGGCTCCCAGCCTTTGCAGGGTGCACCCCAAACCCCCAGCTGCTGGCATTGCAGACACGCTGCTTGCAGCCCAAAGGCACCAAACACAGAGGCAAACTCCTCCCCATCCCCACCTGGTGCACAAACACCTCGAGGGACAGGACAAGCCAGGGCAAACTCTTCCCAGAGCCAACCTGAAATGTACAGCTCCAGCAAAGCTGTTACACCAAACTGCCCTGTGAAAAGCCCATCCCTGCAGGGTGCCACCATCACAAGGCAAGGGCAGGAAGAAAAAGTTGCAAAAACACAGGCTGAAAAGTAAAAATATGACCCAAATGTAATACTGCTGCTATAAAACCGCCACTACCTGGCAGCTTTCCTGCAGTTGTTCAGTGCAGCTCTGGGGTTTAGCAACACCTCCAAGCCATGGCCGTGCCTGCTAATTAGCCCAGCACACAGAGTGGGCACGACCCACAGCTGTCTGTGCTTCCAGGGGATGATCGGGCTGCTCTGAGCTCCCTCCCAAAAATTTTAGCAGCTAAAATCTGTATTCTACCCTGTCAGGTAGGGGCCATCACAGTTGGGTCTTCCCCCTGCAAAAAAAAAAAAAGCTTCCCAGTCCATCACACTGCCTGGGGACCTCTTGTTTTCCAGGTTTGAATCGCAGAGAACCAGCAAGCAGGGATGCTGGGAGATCATTAAATCCTGTTGCCTAATTCCTGCATCTCTGTCTGAATCCTAAACACCTGCAGGAGGGCACAGGTAGAGCTGCAAGATCTCATTACACACGGGTGCCTGTCCATGAAGTGTAGCGCAGAAATCAACACAGAGGCAACAACAGGAAATGAAAGGAACCAGTGGGACCTTTTCCAAGCTGTAAATGGCCTGGTCCTCATCTCAGTGCCCATTTCAAGGGCCATGGAATGTAGTTTGTCACTTGTGTCTCAATAATGACTGCCCCCCTTGTCAGTATCTTTATCTGGAGCTCTACAGCTCAAATTTAGGGCCCCAGAGCAGAAAGCAGAGACCACTCCAGTGTCAGATAAACCCGAAGGACAAAGACAGTTGTCCCCATTGGGCAATCTGAGGAGATACAGGTCGGGGATGCTGCTGGAAAACACATGCAAAGGCTGCTCCCTGACTGCAATGCTCAAAATTCCCCCAAATCCCAGCCTTTCCATAGAAATCACAGAAAAACTGGCCTATTTGCCTGACTTGAAATGAATTACAAAGCACCATATTTAAGGCTTCCAGCCCATCTTTGTCCTAAATAGCAGAGAGAAGCACCCCTCCCTACTTCAGACTGTTGGAAATCTCACACACCAGCTTGATTCTAGAATTTTTTTTTTTTATATAAGATTAATGCTCTCTTTCAGCCTCTGTCATAACAGGAATTCTCCTTTTCAGCAGCAGCTGAAGTGCTCCAGTGCTCCGGTATTGCTCTAGTGCTTTCCACTGTCAGTTGCCATCCTCCTAGCCGGGCTCCTGTCTCACAGTTATAAACAGACGGGGACTAACAGCTCCCTTGGCAACCACGGCCTCTTTGAACACAGCATCACTTTCCATTATTCACCAAAAGATGCTCCCAAAGAAGTCAGCAAAGCAAAGGTCAGCGAGAAGAAAAAGCGCTTTAGTCTCTGCCAAGATAAGAGCTCAGGTCTATAAGGAAATGGCTCTGTGCTAATTATTTGCTCTAAACCAATTTACTTAAACCAAAACTCATCTGTATCTGGGTGAAAAAACTCCAGCCAGATCAAAGGTATGTTTTCATCCTATTTTGTTTCCATTCAAGCTGGCATTGTGGGGTTATTTTGTCAGTGCTTTGTGCGTGGAACACAGCCTTTGAGCAAGAGAAATGCCACCCAGCACCAGATTTCTCCCCTGCGGATCTGAGCACAGTGAGTTTCTAAAGCGTGATTCACTTCAGATTAGTTTGAATTGCTTGTTAATCTCGGAGAGAAAAAATCTTAAAAAAGCATAAAAATGAATTCAAATGTAACGTCACTTAGAAAGTGAAGTAAGTAAAGCACAGCCATGGTGAGGAAGAGCCCCTCAAAGGGCTGCACTGACCCTGGGTGACCCCAGCCAGGATCACAGCCGATGCCATGAGAGGGAGCAAGTGATGGTGGAGCCAGCACAGGGAGGTTGGAGATGGCTGAGGCTGAAGCAAACTCTTTACAGTAATGTCCAAGCTGTAGGGAGTGTGCACAGATACAAATGCTTGTGGTTTTTCATCTGAAAACCCCGGGGAAGTTTTGAGGCAGCTTGTGGCAGGCAGAGGAGGGCAGTGGCTCAGGTAGGAAGATGCTGCACAGCAGCCTGGCCAGGTATGGGCAGGGACAGCATGAACCACGGCTCCCACCACTGGCTCCAGTGGGATTTAGTCCATTTCTACCAAATAAACCCCAAAGAAAACAACCAAATAAATGAAAACAACCACTCAGCTCTTCTGGAATCACTATTATGCAAAAATCAACCTGAAATCCTTCGAGTCTGAGAAAGGTCTTCTCTAATCCAGAGGTATTTCCATATGTCTAAAATATGTCTGGTAAGAAGGTTTAAAACTCCAGCTCACCAAAGGGAAGTGGAGCATAATGAGAGGAGGAGGCTGTCAGGGTCCTGGGTGGGTGCTGCAGTGGGGCTGGGCACATCTCTCCATCAGCCACCACCAGCTCCAGGCAAGCCCAATGCCAGCATTGGACACAGGGGTCCCAAGGTGGCTGTGACCATCAGGTCCTCCATCTGGAGCTCAGCAATAGTATTTTTGGGTAATGAAGGACAGAGGGCTCTGAGCAGCACTGGGAATGGGGAAAATAACTCCAGAGACATCTGCTTTCCATCCCAACTGATCACCATGGGACTAAATGAATTCCTGAATAAATGCTGAAGAAGGTCACCAGCATCAAGTAACTCAGAAAGGCATTGGAAGGAGCAAAGACCATTTTTAATGGATCTTGCAGTCACAAAGCCATCTGGAAAAGCAATTTGTAGGAAAGAGGAGGAAAGCAAAGAGCCAAACGATGCCTCCAAACAAGAGTGGAGAAATAGGCTGTCAGGGCCTGCTGGCTGTCACCAGGATACTGCTGGGGTTTTTACGTCATTTCCCAATATCCTAGGAATTTCCTGGCAGGGATGGAACTCTCCTGGGTTTTCATTCATCTCAACAGGGTCAACCTGCCCTGTGTTCAATGGGCATGGTTTGGCAGAGGGCATAGCTGAAGAGGCTCCCGGCCCTGGGTCACTGCCCAGGATGCTCCAGGAAGGGCTGACCCATTCAGCAGCAGCACATCCCCACGATGGAGTTGTGGCTGACGCCACCTCTGCCACCCTGCTCCACCGCGTCCCCAGAGAAAGGACTCAGTCCCCAGCGTGAGGGAAATGGGAATTCAGACCAGTCAGAGCAAAGTGGCAGTGGAGGGGAGCCTAGGGTGGGAAAGCCTGACAGCTGGGTTTAAAAAGGGTTTCCAGCAGGGTGTAAAAAGGGTTTGTAGCTCTGCCAGCTCTGCCCTGAACCCAGAGCCCAGCATCCAGCTGACCCCCCACCACCCACACCCCTTTAAATCCTGCGGAGGAGGATGAGGAGGCAATCCGAGCTGCAGGTGGGAAAGGCACTGCCCAGCTCCCTGCGCCCGTCCGCGGGAGGGACGCCGAGCCCGGGCAGTCCCGGGGCTGGTGGAGCAGCGTCCCCGGAGTGCCAGGCTGCGGGGAGCCAGCGCTGCCCCCGGTGCCACCCGCGGCGCCCGGCCAGACACAACATGAGTCACCCACCGCCGGCAGCACCTGCTGGCAGGGGAGGGCTGGGGGGGCAGCGGTGCCTCCCGCTCAGCAGGAGCCGTGGGCACGAAATGCCCCATCCCTCTGCCCACGATCTCGCTCTGGCCCCGCGCACGAACGCTATTCCCTAATATCCGACTGATCCCTGCCAGCTGCCCACCGAGGCTCCCGAGGACGGGATGCGAGGCGGTGGGCATGACTCCCCCGCTCCCAGCCCGCGGTGATCCTTGCTCCCGCTCCCGGCTCTGGGGTACCCTCGCTCCTGGCTCTCACCTGCCGGGGGTACCCCCGGTCCCCTGCTCCTGTCCCTGGGGCATCCCCGCTCCCGGCTCTCACCTTCCGGAGATGCTGCTGCCGAACCTGCTTCATCCCAGACCCTGTTGCTATGCGCTCCCCGCTCCGACACTTTTCGTCTCGCTCTCTCCGGCGCTGGGGAGGGCGAAGGGGGAGCGGGGAAACGATGGCCGGCACGGAGGGTTGGGCACCCACCTGCTGCCGGGGAGAGCTGGGGACGTGAGGAGTGAGGCTGAAGGAAAGGTTTGCCTTGAGTGGAGGATGGCTGCGTGCGGAGCAGGGAGGGAGGAGGGAGGTCTGTCTGTCAAACGCACTCCTGTCGGGGAAAGGGGGGCTCCGGGACCTCAGCCCCCCACCCGGGCAGTGAGGGGGAACGGCTGCTGCCTCACTCGTGCCAAAAATGCATCAGGTGCCCCCAGGGAAGGACCTGACTCTGGGGGCACCTTGTCACTGAGCACCCCATGTAGCGATGTGAATGCAGATGCCAGAAGCTCAGCACCTTCCTGTCCGGCTCTGAGATGATTTTCCTGTGGCAGGACGCAGCTGGAGTTTGAGCAGGTCAGAAGTGACTGTCCCCCATGCTGCCTGAGCCCAGCCCTCAGTTCAGGGGAGGGGGATGCTCCACAGCCATCAGTTCCTTTGGGCAGGACCAACACATCCCACCACGCCGAGGGCAAGAGCAATCCTTGGGCAGTCCCCAGGGTGAGCATCTGAGCCCAGCACATCATGGGCCCAATGCTGGAGCACAGGTCACATCTCCAGGGTCCAGATGTCCCTGTTTGAGTCAGCAGTGAGATACTGGAGCCCCAATGTCCAGGGAGACGCCGGCTTTTCACCCTCATGCTCAGTCAAATTCCCAACGTGCTGGCAGAGCTGGTCTGTGCCTTCTCCTCCCACTTTCATGGTGGAAATGTTTCCCACGTGGCTGGGAGAAAGGACAGCCACACGTGCTCCAGGGCCAGTGTGGGACCAGGACAGCTCCGGACCCACAGTGGTGCCTCTTCCCCATGATAATGTCCACTTGTCCATCACTTCATCCCTGCACTGTGCCCACTGCTCTGACACTGGATGTGTCCCTTTTCCTTGCAAGTGCCCTACAGGCTCCAATCTGAGCCAGATCTCTGCCCAGATGCTTTACTGAGGTTTAAGGTGAGTGGGCAGCACTGGGGATGAGGAGGACAATGGCAGGGCTGGAACAGAGAGAACCCAGCCTGCCTGAAGTAAAAGCAAATCTGCAGGACATCTAATGGCAGTTGTGCTCCTACAGCCCTCTGAGCACTTCTGAAAAATTTCCCTGAAAGGAAAGGTATCCTCAACATAAAGACACATTTCTGCAGGAGTCCAACATGGTGAAGTGGCTCAGCATTTGCACAATGGGTCTTTCAGAGCTAATATTTACCTGGATTTCCCAGGGAAAGGAGGAAAGAGCAAAACCACATAACCCAACAAACATCTCTTTTCACACATGCACAGCTTCCTCAAAAATAAAAGTATCTTTGGGAATTCACTTAGGCTGGTTTTACTTGCCTTGGACTGGCCCACCCCTTCTCCCTCTCCCAGGATGCTGGCTGGGAATGCTGAGCCTGGAGCTGGCCAGGCTGATGGCCACGGGCTGCACCAAGCACTATCCCTACCTCAGCCTTCACGCAGGGCAGGGATGCTTTGTTTGCCTTTCATGCCAGTGCAATCTGAATCAGTCCTTTGACTTTTTCCCTTGGGATCCACCTAAAGAGAGATGTCCCATGGCCACCTCCGTGACATGGGAGTGGAGAGGCTGCTGCCACCTTATTACAGCTGTCCCAGCCCCATGTCACCAGCATAGACTGATCTCTACACAAACCATTCAGCATCCCTGGGCAGACTTCACAACCTTGTTTTCTTGTGTCCAGGACAGTATTTTTCATTAGAGACACTCAGGGCTGATGGTGCCCTGAAATATCCATGTTGATACCACTTCTTCTGGGATGCTCTGTACCTGGAACTCGCTCTTCTGGTTTCTCTGGTGCTGCTCTGGTAACACCAGCAGCTCTTCATTGCCTGGGATCACCAGGGAGTAGATGTCCCACCTCAGGCACCTGGGATGTTCCAGCCTAGCCCTGCAGGGCTGGACCAAGTCTTGCATTGCTCTGGAGCTGGGAAGAAATGCGCTTCATGGAACAGCACACAGCAGAGGCAGTAATAGCCAGAAGGAGCAGTGCAATCTAGGGACCCCAAAAACCCCAGGAGAGGAGGACAGGGGTGTTGCACAACTGTCCCCGTGCCCAGATCCCCAAGGGGCTGGCACTAGGTAGCACACACGGGGCTTGTAAGCATTTTCTAGCAAGTTTTGTTTTCTCTCACTCCACGCCTGAGCCCCCCCCGGGACACCAAGTAAACCCTTCCCTTCTCATGGGCCAAAGCACAGCACACACCCTCCATCCCAAAGCAGCACTGACAGACAGTGGCACTGCCTGCTCTTTGTGACACTGGAGGGCAAGGAGAGGGCAGAACACAGGCTGGGGAAACACCCTTGCCCACCCTGCCTGGGCAGCCCACACACATCCGGGTGGCAGCCGCCTGGGAAGAGGCGAGAAGGGGGCTGGCAGCAGGATGGGACTGTGCCCAGATCTGCGCCGCAGACACGAGGAAGGCGACAAGGCAGCGGTGCTCTGGTTAGTCACTGCTGGGAAGCGTGCCATGCTGGAGGCTGCTGGCAGGACGGGCGTGCTCGGCCACCTGCTGTGCGTGGCCTTATTTTGATGCTGGTTTCGAGATTTCTCCAGGGAGGGGTAAAGCTCGGCAGCGGGAGCTGATGGGAAGTGCAAAGGGAGGAGCAGGGAGAAACTGTGGGAACTTGTAGAGGACAGCCCCCAGGGTCTCCTGGCTATGAGGGCAGGCTGTCCCCATAAAGGCCAGGTTCCCTGTGGGACATGTGACTCGGGAGGCAGCTGCTGCAGGTGCTAAAACCAGGTGTTCATCACCTGCCAGGGGTGAAACCGTCGAGGTGACACGTGTCCAGGAGGTTTGAACCAAAGGTTCCAGAGCTGGTGGGGACATGGTGTCCACCAGCCCCTTTCCTGGCACAGGGAGGGCCGTGCATGGTTCACCCATCCCTGCCCAAACGGCAGATGCAGGGCGCAGGGGAGGACATGGGAGGGGGAACACAGCAGATGCATTTCGTCAGCCGGTCAAGGGGCGTGTGTGTGTGTAGGGGGAAGGGGTGGCTGGGTGTGTGGGTGCATTTATTGCCTCTTCCCGCCAGCGCCGGCTCCCTGTGCACACACGGGTGGCAGGGACCCAAGGGCACAGCCCACGGCTCCCTGGACTTTTACCCTGCTGTGCAAACAGGCAGGCGCCAGATTAGGGTATCAGTTGGAATTTCATCCTGTCAACGGCACCCGCAGCCTCTCTGGGCGGGCTGTGGAGCATCTTCCCTCTGTCCCAGCCCCTCGTCTCCCTGCAGGCCACCCAACACCGCAGGTGAATTTGGGAGATGCACATTTCGCCCCCACCAGGATTCTGCTCCCCTCCCCACTGCTGTCTGCAGGCTCCCCCATTGCAGACAGTAGTGATGCCCAGTGCTGGGCTGCCATCACCCCATCCCCTGCCGGGGCAGGATCCCACTGCTGGTCTCCATGTGGCAATAAATTGGACGTTAAAGGCAGCCAAAGTCCGGTCAGGGAGGATGATGAGTGTGGGGGAGCCAGCTTCCCCCATGAGGACCATGCTGGAGTCTGCACGCAGAAGCAGCCCCAGTTTCCCCAGTCCAGCCCAGCTCTTCAGGCAGGTGGCTGATCCAGTCTCATCCCTTTCCTATATGACACCAGCTCCACCGCCTTTGCCCTCCTCTGCCTGTTTTAGTTCCTGATTCCTCATGTTTCCTTGCAGGGGTGCAGTGAGGTGGTTGTCCTGTGCCATGGGCAGCCTGGCACCACGCTGGTGAGTGCAGGGTCACCAGGGTGCAGCAGTAGGTGCAGCAGGAGGTGCAGCAGGAGCTGCAGCCTCTGTTGCAATTGCAGGAACAAACCCTTTGCTCTGTCCCTCTCTTAACAATGCCACCTCATCCTGTTCCCACTCCTCCATCTCCTCCACCCATGAGGACTTTATCCTGCTTCAGGTGCCCCTCCACAGCCAGCTGCCATGCCCTGGCACCTCAACACACCCCAGGCAACGCTTGGCACTGGGAGGAGTTTTGGGGCTGGAGGAGGCATTTGGGGCAGGGATTTGAGGGCAGCCCCTTGCTCTGTGGCCTGCTAGGTGAGGGGAGCACTGATGGGATGGACACGGGAGAATGTCAGGCACTGATGCCAGCTGTCTCAGGCACTATCTCACATCCTCATTCTCTGTTTATCCATCTTGGACAAGGAGGATATTCAGCCCATTGACAGCCATAAAATGAGATTAGAGACCAGGAGGCGCCAATGGGAGGTGGCCACATCCGTGGGCAGCTGGCCTTGTTCTTTGGCCTCCGCCAGCCCAACCATGGCCTCACCCTCTCCCCCTCTGTCTCCAGGGCTGTGAGTTTGCAGCCATCGTGTCACCCAGCACTGCCATCCCTTCCTGGTGCCAGAGGAATGAGACATGGCAGTGCCATGGCATGACATGAGCCATTCCGCTGCCAGCAGTGCCCCTGTGGGACAGGCACACTGTGTGCTACAGGGACAAGGCTGCTGCCTCGAGACACCCTTCCCAACCCTGGCTGTGCCCAGGGGCATTGGCACCAGTGTGACCCCGGAGCTGGCACCCTCCCCTGCCACAGCACCACGGGCCAGGAATGACAGCAACAAACCTGTGTCACACAGGATTCCTGCTTGTTTTTTATTTTCGCTGATGCCTAAAAAATAAAAAGGAAAACCAATTCTGCCTTATATACACAAAAACTGAGCTGAAGTCCTGAGTCGATGCAAACATTTGTCCTCATCTTCGAGCACACCTGGTAACAGTGGCTGTGGGAAGTGTCACCGGCAGGAGGGAGACCCAAAGCCTCTGAGGGCTGGAGCAGAGCAGTGGATACAGTGGGATAGCAGGGACCCACTCGTAGAAGCCCCAGCACACCTGGGGACTCTGTGTTCTGGGAGCAGTGGGGGCTGGCAGTGGACAGTGTGGCCAAGGGATGCGAGGCACAAGCGGTGTCAGGTGGGATGTGAGGGTTTGGCTGGGTGGTCTTCAGGCAGCAGGGACATGTCTGCTGCTCCATCTTCCCAGAGCTCGGAGAGAAAACGCTGAGAAATGTCACACAAGCCACCATGCAAGGCTCCTGCTCACTCATCCCTGTCTTGGTCTCTGGAAGCCGCAGCTGAGGAGCTCCTGGTGCAGCCCTGAGCAGGAGCCACAGACCCTCCTGTGTCCCAGCTGTGCCCCACTGGCCTTTGGAGTTGCTGAAACTGGGCTGTACGTTAACCTGGGCCTATACAATGGTCAAGACTCAGCAGGATGAAGGGACTTCTCAGCTGCAGTTCAGTAGGAATGGATGGGGTTTAGCTAACTGGCCTAGGGAACAGTGGGTGAGAGGGAGTGCAGTGCATGGAGGAGCAGGGAGACAGGGAGGACAAAATCTGTAGTCCTGTAATCTGTAGTTTTAAAGGAAATAGGAAAAGAAATGCTTCTCTGTCTTTCTGGAAACCACCTCTCCATCACCTAACACCAGGGCACATGCCAGCCATTTCTTGCATGCCTGGGGAGGCCCCTGCCCGCTTGGCAGCAGCTCCTGGTGCCTGCAGTCACTGTGCTCCCTTGCACTAGCACCCCAAGCTCTCCCAGTACTGGCCCTTCTGGACAGCCTGAGGCTGGTTCTTGGACCCTGTCCCAATGGCAAACCTCCCATTCTCCTTCCCTTCCCCGTGGAAGGGCTCAGCAGGGTGCTCTGTCCCTGTGCCAGGCTCCCTTCTGCCCTCTCCCTGTGCTCCAGGCGGAGGATGGCTGCAGTGCCACCTTGCCATGGCACAGCCAGGGGAACCAGGGCTGCCGGAGACACCTCCACGTGGCTCTGTGTGGCTGCAGGGGCAGAGCTGGGGGTGCAGGGTTGGGCGCTGCCAGGGTCACTGGGGACAGGGGTGGGGATGTTCAGGTACTCTCGTCAAGGATCTGCTCCAGCTTGCCACCATCACTGTGGTTTGAAGGGCTCCCATGTCACGTCCTACAGCCGAGGGTCTTGCCTGGTTCCCAGAGCCCAGCTTGCTCTGCCCTCCTCACCCCACTTCCCAGGAGACCAGCTCAGCAGGAATTCATTTTGCCTTGAGTCCAGCCAGGTCTTTTTTCTACTTCAGTCTTGTTCGAACTGCCCAAAAGCACCAGGCAGCTGGATTGCCAGGAGCACCAAAGGAAGCACCTGGAGCACCACAGGAAAGCCCTCCACCACTATCACCCCCTTCCTCCTGCTGACATCAGGACCTTGCCGTGGGCTACAAAGACCAGAGACCAAACCAGTGTGTGGTTCCTATGGGAGAGCAGTACCTAACCCATGTTTTTTACACAGGGGAGAGCCCACCAGTCCCTCGGGAAGGTCCCAGTGCCACCTTGCCCAGCCTCGCTGTCTGCCCCATCGGTGCAGCCAGGGACAGTCATGTCTTTGGGAAGGGGCTGTTGCCCTTCAGAGCACACGGGCTGGCGGGGCTCTGCTGCATAGTGCTTTTCTCTTGGGGTCTGTAGCTGGTGAAGAGGGTTAAGGCATGAATTCTTCCTTGATCGTCAGTGGAGATGAGGAGACGAGGTTGGGGGCGTTGCTGCTGCAGAGGCCTCCGATGGGTCCCAGCGTGCTGACAGCTGGCGAGGTCGGCGTGGTGGTGCTGGTGGGCTGGCTCTGCTGCTGCAGCTTCTTCTTGTTCACCTTCCTCTCCTTCGCCCTCCGATTCTGAAACCAGATTTTCACCTGCAGAAAGGGAAAACGGCAATGCAGAGATGAGGAAGGATGCAGGTAAGGATGACAACCCTCAGTCCCCATGGGGCACAAGGGCATCCCAAAGTATGGAAAGGAAAGGATGTCTGTGGAGCAAGGTGGGACCTCCTCTAACTGTTTGGGCTAAAGCCCTCGCCCTTCCCCTTCCCCATCTCCACCCAGGACGTGGTTTTCCCGGGACACTGCAGCACTGACCTGCCGTTCGGTCAGCCCGAGGGCCGCGGCCAGCTCGGCCTTGCGGCGGATGGTGATGTAGCGGCTGTAGTGAAACTCCTTCTCCAGCTCCAGGCGCTGGTGGTCCGTGTACACCACCCGGTACTTGTCTTTTGTCCTGGTCTTGCCTGGCAGAGAGAGCAGAGTGGGGGGTGAGCCAAAGGGGGAAGAAGGGGAGCAGTGGAGGGGAGGGAGCATCCCCAAGGGCACGGAGGAGACACAACCACTGTGGAGAGCTCAGGAGAAACATGGCAATGCGCTGGGGACCAGTGGGAAAGAGTCAGGAGGCTCCTACCGGCTTTAACATCCTTCCTGTTTCACACCAGGGTGTTTCTTCTTGTTGGGAAGTACCTGGGCTTTGGTGGAATTGCTTGGTGGAAAGAGCAGGAGGGATTCAGAGGCGCCCTAGGAAGATGGACCATAAATCCCCTGTGTCATGACACATGGTCCTTGAGAGGAGCAGAGCTGCAGGTCCTGCGGTGGGCTGAGGAGAGGCTGCCTGGCAGGGCTAAGGAAAGCCTAGGTCTTTGCTAGGAAGCCCAAAACCAAGGTGCCATCACTTGAATGTGCATGGATCAGGACAGGGGAAGGACAGAAAACCCTGAAATGACATTTCTCTGCCACCAAGAGAGTTACTCTCCTTCTCCCTGTACTGAGCCGAGACAGAGGGCAGTGCTTTTGGTGCAGTCTTTAAAGATGCACTGGAGAAAGCCTCCATGATGCCTAAGCACTCCTGGGGACTGGCTCCATGGGCCAGGGGCGTTTGGCCAAAGCCTGCCTGAATCTCCCCTTGGTCCCCCCAGATATGGACAGAGCTTGGGGCCATCAGGACCCGCATGTCTGTGCACACAGATGCACATCCCATGGGCCTGCAAACAGCACCTGCTGCTTTCTAGCAGAAAAACAGTCAAAAGCAGCCCTGCTGCCTCTTCCTAAGCTCCTTTGTTGTTCCACCGGCACACAGGGTGAGCTGTGGAGCTCTGCCTGGGCCGTGGGGGGCAGGTGGCACTCCGAGGGGGGACACCCATGCCCGGCAGTTTGCTGACAAGTTCCTAGTGTTTTCCTCTGCAGAAGAGCCCATAGGCAGGGAATAAACACAGCTGTGAATATTTGCTTCTCCACCCAAAATTACAAAATCCTGTTCCAGGGAGTCGAGAGGGATGAAGCCTGGCCATTTGTTTGCCTGGGAGATGTGTTTGCCCGGCAGATGTGTTTGCCCATCTTCTCCTGAACTTCTGATGCTGAGAGCAGTGCTGCTGAGGGAAGGAGCGGGAGCGAGCTCAGAACAGCTCCGTGGATTTCCCTGGGGCTGCCCTGGGTGTATCAGCACGGACAAGATACTGCACACCACTGCTGCAGATGTGCAGGAAGGGATTTCTAGTGACCCAGCAACCTGTATAACCTTGCTTGCAGCCTGGTTCTGCCAGGAAGAGATCTTTGTGTGCCTGCCACCCTGTTCATCCATTCTCCCTAACAAGTCCTTTGCACACCCACCCATTTGGGCCGAATCAGTTGGACACTGGGCAGCCTCAGCAATATAATTAAATTCTGACACCATCCCAGTGGAAGCAGGAGTTTAGGTGGTGCCAAGGAAAACTGGCCTCTAGACACCCTAATAAGACATCAGAGACCAGCCACAGAGCAAAACCCCAACCTCCAGGCTGCAAATCTGTTTGTCAACCAGCTCAGTTTTATTTTTGACTGTGTCTCTCTCCTGCTCTCCCATTGCAAGGAGGTAGAGACTTTCCAAAGCCACTTCTTATGCTGAAACTTAAATGTAAAAGAGTTCAAGACAGGACAACCCACATCCACTGCAGGTGGGAGAGAGGCTCCCTCGGGGTCATTTCCCTTGCAGCATCACATGGGATGGAAGAAAGCAGCTGGTTTTCTACTGAATAAGCAGGACCCAGAAAGATCCAGCTCATGGCATTGACCACTGAGCAAACCAAGTGTGGAAGCACAAGTGGAAGCAGTGAGGCCTGAGATGGGCATGGAAGGCATCTCACCCTGCTGGGACCTAATGCTGGCCCTCCCAGGCACACAAGCAGCAGTCACTCAATTCAAGTTAGCACCCCATTTCCATGACCATGCCACTGTCTCTGTCCTCCTGCCACTGCTCCTGGTGGTGCTGGCACGGGCTCAGCACAGCGTGAGCGGGGTGATGGCTGAGGGTCCCAGCACAGTCCTCAAGAAGCACTGAAGCTCTCCAGTGATCCATGGAAGAGGGAAGGAGCCCAGCAAAGCTGCAACATGACCAGGAGCAGAACCAGAGCTCCAGCACCAGGGCTGGACTTCAGCCACTAACTTGTGGTTGAGGGATGTGATGAATTCAGTCAATGTTTCAGAGTTGGGAGCCCAGCTCATCCCAGGGCTGGTCAGAAACAAACACCTAATCCCTCCTCACCACCATCAGGTCAAACCTGCCTCTGACCACTCAGGGTGACTGTGGGTTAAAAAAGGGTAAAAAAGGTTAATTTGATGGAGCAAGGTGTGCATGGAATGTCTGTGGAGACAGGGCTGAAACGCAGGGATTCCACGTGCAAGGGGTCTATGGCAGCTTTGCCAGGCACTTGTCTCCTACCTGGCACACATCAGCTATGACAGCTCCAAACAAAACTGCCCATGGGAGACTCTGCTGGGCTGGAGCGATGCCAGGGGCACCCAGCCCATGCAGGATCTGCACCCTGCCCTCCCACAGGGCCCCCGTCTGTCCCAGGGGTCACTGCTGCCTCTCGCCACCCTGCAGGGGAAGGGTTCACCAGCATCAAAAGAACTTCTGCACCCCAGCCCACGGGGGACCTGTGCTGAATCTGCAAGCACAGCAATTCCCAAGAAGTTACAGAATAAACCAGATGCTCTGGTGGAGATTTATGTGAGGTTTAACAGCTCCATGAGAAACTGGGCTCCCTCTGGCTGCTCCAGGCTCAGGGGCTCCTGCAAGATTTCTCTTTCTCACAGATTTATCTCTTTTTTTTTTTTTTTTTTACTTGAAAGCAAAAATTTCTCTAAAGAGATAATAACTTAAAAATTACCTTACTTGCAATGTTTTTATTTGAATACCACTGTTTGGAAAAAAGGAACACCTGGAAAGTAAAGCAGTTGACAGATACAGTAAAAAAAATAAATTAAAGACTAAAGAAATAAGGCGGTTTGTGAATACCACATATGCCATGAATTTCAGTAGGAATTATTATTTCCTGCTGCAGCTGTAAATAGATCCATCACACCCTGTTCTTTGTTATTCCTTCTTCATCCTTCATCCTGGATGGAGGCTGCGCTTTGCCTCAGGGCTGGCAGAGCCATCACTGGGTGACCTGGGCACCAGGCTCAAGATCAGTATCAATATCATCACTTGCTGCTCAATATCAGGTAGAAAAGACTCAAAACAGGGGGCTGACGACCGAGCCAGAGATGGAAAGTTATTCATCTCCACTAATTGCTGGTTTCGGATGTTTGTTGAATTCGGGGATGTACTGTGAGTGATTCACAAGGAAAAGAAAAGGATTTGCAAGAAATGCTATTGACAATGAATAATTCAACTACCTTGAATATGAATGCTGGGTTACACTTAACTCTCTCCTGGAGACTTTTTATGGCTCTGTGAAAAGAAAGAGGAAATTCGGGACGAGCCAACTCGGTTCCTCATGGGGAGCCCTCACGCCTATGGCCAAACAGAGGGATGGAACTGCTCCTGCATTTCCAGCCAAGCCTGGCAAAGGTGAAACTGGCTGGGATAAGCTGGAGCTGGGGCTGCTGCTTGGATGGGGTGCAGAGGGGGTGCCAGTGGTGTCTCTTAGCACACTTGTTAGCTCCTTCCAACCCTGCTATGCATTTACAGCCCCTCCCGCTTGTCCCCGAAAGACCAGGCAAAGGAACTGCTTGGACAGGCAAATGGAGCCATCCGTGGGGCCAGTGGGAATGGTTTCGGCTTTGGGATCAAGGCAGGGCCAGTGACTGCGTGGGGAGAGGGTATCGTTACCACTGTTAATGTATAACCCTAATAGCACTCACCTGAGCCACGATTAGATAAGGGAATAGCTTTAATGTGCTGTGCAAACCCCAAGGGACGCGCTCCCGAGTGTGCACGCACACACACGGGGGGATGGAGTCCTGACCCCAGCCTGGATTCACTCCCCACAGCAACCCTGCCCCAAGACAGGGATACCAGGCTCCTGCCCTGGGCTGGATCAGGAGCCTGGCAGGGTAAGGGAAAATCAAATCAGATCCCTGTGCCCACCAGCTCTCTTCCCTCATAGCCACAGTGGAGGCTGCCAGGAAGGGGGCATTTCACTGTCTCCAGTCCTGGCCTGCCCAAAGGGTGGCTTTAAGTGAAAAACTGTGCCCTGAAACCCTCACAGACTGAGAATATGGGCATTGTGAGACTGGTGCTGAGCAGCTCTAAGAACAGCTGGGAAGGGGCTGGCTCAAACCAGGGAGGAAAGAGACCGTGGGGAGGCAGTGGCACCCTGGGTGGAGGTGGAGCAAAAGCTGATGTGTTACGAGGGGATCAGCCCAGCTCCAAACACAGGATCCCCATCCATGGGACTTATTTCTCCCAGCCACAGCAGGAGCAGCACAGCTGCCAGCAGCCAGGAGGGTAAACTGCAGCACTTTTCTGAAAGTCTCTATTTCACAGATAAAAGCAGCTCAAAATTTCCACAGCCACAACCTCTGGCTCTGTGGGAAGCTGCTGTGCAGCCATCAGGGCTCTGGTCAGGGAAGCTGGGGTACTGCAGCCCTGACCTGGTGGCCAGAGCCACTGAGATGAGAGCCCACGGTGTGACAGCTGTTGCACCCCACAGCAGAGGTTCCCAAGGCCTGGGGACACATTGGATGTGGCTTTGTAGAGGACGTGCTGGCAGGGGGGATGGAGGCAGTGCTGCCAGGCTGCCTCAGCAGCTCCCATGCCTCGCTCTGTGCTGGCTCCTTGTGCTCCCAGAACCATCCCGCCTGATCCCACCTTCCTGGTGGGGCTCTGGCCCCACACTGGCTCTGTCTGTACAGCCCTGTCTGCCCATCTGTCTGCACTGGGGGGCCTGGTCCCACACTCTCTGATGGCATTACAATATTGTAATGCAGAAAAACATCACGTGTAAAAGTCCTGTCACCAGGGAGCACCTGGGAAAGAACTCGTTTACACTGTAGGTAAAGTCCAGCAAGACAGGACACAAGGCTGTCCCCTCCATGTGGGTGCCTCCTCTCCATGATAAAGCTGCTCCATTCTGAGTGAGCAGCATCTGCTTGCAAAGAGGATAAAATCCTCCCATCCCAGAGGAATCAGTGCTCTATCAGGATTTGGCATTTCTCCCCAGGGAAAGGATCAAGGAAGACTTCCCTCACTCCTTGCAGAGCTTAGGCAATGCAACAGCTGGGGAAACTGAGGCATGCAGGCTGTTCCAAACCAGAGTGGAGTCCCAGGGTCAGAGCCATGGGGTTCCCAGGACAGCTTAATCCCCAGTCCTTCTGCAGCTCTGTGGGGGGAAATCCCCCTCACACCCCCACAAAACTGAGGACAGCCAGCAGAGAAATGCCCCATGACAGAGACCCCAGGCCCAGGAAAGGGCTGGGGTCTGCTCCTAAAGCTCAGGAGCCTCCAGGCTGCCTGGAGCCACCCTCATCTGGCAGCCAGATGTGCTCCAGCTGCCTGCGTGCAGAGGGGTCGATGCTCCCTCTGCCGAGCAGCGTGTATGGGAGCCACACTGCACAGAGGTGATGCTGAGGCTCGGGACAGACAGCCCAGCCCATTTCACCATCCCTAAACCGACTGGAAATGGGAACCCCAGAGTCTGCACTGGCGGAGGCAAGGGCTGAGCCTCTGATGCCCTCGCTGCTCACCCTCTCCCCACACCCATTTTTCCCCCTCCTTTCCCCTCCAGCTCCAGCAGCCACTCCAAAACACCCACGCTCCTCTGTGGCCTGGGAGGGGGGGATAAACCCGAGCCCCTCACACTCCCTGAGTGCTGGGAACCAGCAGCTCACGGTTTTCACAAGCCTTCCCCTTCCCTTGCATACTTCAATATCCTCAGCTATTTTTCCTCTGCCGCAGGAAGCAGAGGAGTGATGGATGGGACGACACGGGGCGAAGGACCGGAGCCATGTGGCTTGTTTCCTCACTGCCAGTGAGAAACGACCCCCTCTGTAGGGCAATCCTTCCCGAGATCCCCGCCTGAGATCATTCCTCTGCCAGAATGCATTGGATTTAGAAAACGGCTGGGTGTCAAAAACTGGGTGAGAGGAACCACACATCCTCTCTGTACATATTTAATATCTCAGCGCTGTGGAGGGAGGGAATGCTGGGTGAATCCTCACTGAATGGACTCTGCCAAAGCTCCCCCATCTCTACTCTGGGTTGGAAAAATGGGCATTTGAGACATCAGTGTTGAGGCAGGACTCATCGCTGCTGCAGGGTACTGCAGGCCCCTCCAAGGAGCCCAGCAATGCTCCTACACCCAGGGTAGCTCTCTCCATGGCAGTTCACCTCGCACAACCTGGGGATTTCTTCCTGGTGCCAAAGGCTTCAGGGCAAACTGCAATTCTCAAGCGTGCACTGGGTAGCAATAAAACCTGGTTCAGCTTGGTGTGGTGAGCCCTAGAAACGTTTCACTTGCCGAACTGCACCGCCTGACCCAATGGCTTTCTGCTCTCCTGCTCACCGAGGACGAAACTCTGTGTTCCCAAAAAGTGCGAGTGTGTGGCTGGGGAATGTGGGACTGGCAGAGCTCGAGGCAGAGCCCAGGCCTGGTGCACAGCACAGCCAGGCAGGGCAGCCCTGCTGCTGGGAAAGCGCAGAAACACCCGGTCAAAGAGCTGGATTTGGAGAGTGCAGACCCGTGCACAGGAGCACGGGCTGGCCCTGGCTGTGTTTTGTACAGCTGGCACAGTGCAACAGGGACAGAGCTGCACTCACACCCACACCCGTTGGTGAGGACACCCCTCCTGCAAGCCTCATCCTCCTCCCAGGAGCTGCAAACCCCAAGGGCATGAAGAGCAGATGCCTGGTGTTCGCAGTGAGCTGGCGATTCCCCATCCCAACCCCACGTTCTTGGACATGGGCAACACAACCAGAGGCCCTTCAACGCCGGGGCAGCAGCATGAAGCTGGGTGTTGGGGCAAGTCTTTCCCAGGCCTGCAGTGATTAAATCCTTTATTTTGGCAACTGGCAGATTCCTTCAGTTGTTCCCATGTTTTACAAGCACTGAGCTGGGTGCCGCCAGCCTGGCTCCTGTGCTGGGTCAAAGACCACAGCAGCGCGGGAGGACGGGGAGCGCCGGGGTGACACATGGGCTGCTGGCACATGTGGGGTGGACACAGCCCAGCTCAGAACGCCACCTCACTCCAGCCCTGATCCAGCTCATCCCAGCCTGCCACCCGGCTGGATGTTACTCATCTGCAGAGGGGGGAGGAGGACAGCAAGGCAGTGGGGGTCCCGTCTGGACACCAGGGCTCCTGTCCCCCATTGCAGCCCCGTAGGGTTTGGCCCATCCTGGCCATGGGGCAGTGTGGGGGAAGGATCTGGCCCCTTATCCAAGCCATCACAAAGCTAACAGGACTGGAGTGGGTGTCCTTGAAGGGTCCCCTGTAGGAAACATCTGTCATTGGCCAGAGGTTTAAAGTGTCCCTCTGCTAATCCCGGGGTATTAGCAAGCCAAGCCCATCACGTAGGTACTGCCAGTGCTCCAGGGAAGCCCTTTTTGTTCAAGGAAAGTCAATTCTAGGAAAGTTTGAGAGGCCTGTACCTTGGCCAGCAGGCTAAGCAGTCAACAAACCCCAGCTGGGGCCAGGAGCAGGTTGTGGGTTAATAATTCAAGGGGAGAAGACTGATGGGGCCCAACACACACCCCCCGAGTGTCCCGGTGGAGCAAAGGGTCTCACAGGGAATGAGCATGTCCTAAAGAGAGGGACTGACCAGGGAAATGCACCGTCCTCAGCCAGCACCATCATCCCCAAACATACCAAGCACGGCATGAATCCCAGCAGTCCAGGGGAAATGCTTTTGTCTCGTTATTGGGATTTTTACTCTTTCCCCCAGTGTTCATGGACCCCGCTAAGAAGATAAACAGAGCTGGAAAACTGATGTAGAAATAGAAAAACTGAGGTGAAAAACTGCGCACCCAGCTAATCACCACATGCTCAGAGCATCACTGCTTGCTCTCCATCACCCCAAAACCTGCCTGGGCACCACAGGCACTGGTACCACACACCCTGAGCACATTTGCCTCCGCAAGGGATGCTCCAATTGCACTTTCACTTGTAATATTTAGCACTGCGGCCCCTGCTCAATTAGTGACCTAAAAGCCAGACCCGAGGCAGTATCTGAGGATTTGCATGACTAACAAGCAGAGGGTGAATTTCAAAGTTCAGCCAGCCCCGCTTCCAGCCACCTTCCTGAGCTTTTTATAAACCCAGGGTGCAATTCACAGGGAAGTTTGCAAATAATTGTGAATAAGGAGGAAGCATGAGGCTCCGACACGCTGCTAGTGAAGATTTTATGAGCAGAAAAGGAGGTGACATTGGAGAGAGAAATGAGACCTGGGGATATCTTCCAGCTCGGTTCCCTTTAATTCCCAGTTCCCGGAGACTGGCGTGGCAATCCCTTCTGCTGCTGGGTTAGCTCAGCTCAGCCAGGTGAAGCATGCACGAATGCAGCAACAAGTACAGAAAATCATCCCCCTGTAAAGGCTGACTCTGCAGTGAGTCACTGGGAGATTTCTCATTGATTTTTCTCAAGCTCTGGATCACGTTTGCAGAAGTGCCGAACACACTCATATTCCCCGCACAACATTTTATTTTACTACCACGCAGCTCTTCCCCCAAAGCTTTCAAACTATGGCCAGGAGCTGCTTATACGAGCCAAGACAGAAAGGGAGCATTAATTTACAACCCTCTGAAGTATTATGATTTATAGCATTCACAATGAAACTGTTGATATTTATAGCAAAAAACTCCGTGTATTCATTTCCTATTCCCACTGCGGTGAGATGAGGAGTTTATCAATCCAGACTGATTAAAGTCCGGTTTATTGATTTCAATAAAATGATTCATCTAAGAACTTCACCCTTATCTATGTCAAACTCATCTCTGCCCTACTGTCTTTCCAGCTTAATGAAGACTTTTATTTAAAGGGCAGCACTGGAAAACACCGACTGCATCCCATCATCTCCCAGCTCATGGTCCCACCACAGCCAAATCCTGCAGCTGCTTGGCACCAGCAGTGTTGGGCTTGGACTCAGCAGAGGTGCAAGAACAGGTTCTTAATCTGGGGGTGACTTAGAAAAGGAGCTTACTGGTCATCCATCCTGAGGAAACCACCCCAAGAAAGGGCCTTTCACCTTGCATCACTGTGGTGGGGCTGGGGCAGCTCCTCTACGTGTGAGAGGAATAAGGCTGATTTATTTGTTCCTTTGTATGTGTTTGATCTAAGAGATACAAACTAAGCAACTAATGGTATTTTTCCAGAATTCAATCAACTCAATTGTCGTCTAACTCAATCAGGGGCACTTTCAAGCTCCTGTTTTATCTCGGCCCCACTGCTGGGTGTAAACCCATGGCCTTGATCCAGAGGAGAGGTGTGCTGATGGCTTTTCTTCCCCATTCATTTTCCCTCCCACCTCTCTCCTCAGAAGAAACCAAGATGTTCAGACCTACAAAACCTGCAGAAGTGGCAGGGTCCCAGCTGCAGGGGAGGGCTGCACATCACATTTCCCTTTCCACCCCGGGCAGAGGGAAGCCCTCAGCCTGTGGGTCTCCATCACTGCATCTAGGGGGAAGCATTTTTCCTAAATAGTTACATTCAGTGCTTAAAATGGGACAGGAAATACCAGCCTGCCTCTCCCTCCTCTTTCCAGACTGGGGCTGGGTTTTTTTCCATTTATCGGGATGTTCTGCCTGCTCCACTGCAGACACTGGTCCCAATCCCTGCCACACAGATTCTGGGAATACGAGTAGGTATTTTCCATGCTGGAAGACCCCAGGCACCTCTGTAGAAGACCCTTTCACGGGTCTTCGCCACTGGGAATAGTGCGGAGCCAAAAACAAGCCAAAAACTGGAGACACTTTGCAAACAGGGAGCCCTGGCCCTAATTCCAGGAGTATGGGGCAGCAGTAACTCAAAGCAAACTCGCCCCTGAGAGATGCCCACAGCCACTCCTGTAGTGATTTTGGCCCCAGCGGTGCTCTGAGGAGCTCATGGCCAGCAGAGGAGAGGGAGAGGGGTGGCAGGTTCAGGCAAGCCCCATGGGTCCCGCTGGGAAGGGTCCAGGCTGGGAAGATGAAAGGGTGAGGGTAGGTTAGGACAAAGGGCCCGCACCTCACCTCACTGCCAAAGGAGCCGGCCACCATCTCCATGACAAAGAGAAGTCCTTGTCAATTTGGGCTGGCCCCCAGGGGGATCTGCCCACCGCCTTTGAAGTGGGCAGCAGGGCGGGTAGGGGGCTGGGGTCACCCAGACGCTTCCCAGGTCAGGAGTTCAGCGGGGACAGGACCCTGGGGACGGCATGACGACTCGGTGCCCAGGCCAGAGGCAATCACAGGAACCGGGGCACCCTTTCCTGCAGAGCTGGGCACCCACCTGCAGCAGCCACAGCCACCCTCCACGTGGCACTGTCCCCAGCACACACTTGGCACACACACACGGTGCCCTGCACACACACGCTGAGCACGTAACCTCCCCCAGACACACCTGGTGGCACTGCCTGTACACACGCACTGCTCGTGGCGCCCTGCACACTCACACAGAGCCTGCAGCACCTCACTCAATCCACCTTAGGCACATGCACGCACAGGGAGCACGGATATACACGCGGCTCCTTCCCTGCACACGCACATCGCTTTGGGCACCTTGCACACACACACACTGCACACCCACCATAGCCAGGCTCTCACAGCCAGCTCACACTCTCATTACAGCCACAGCCCCACACACTCACCCTTGCACTTCTGACACCCCCCATCCAATGCCCTCTCAGGGTCTTGGGGGTCTCTGGCTCTGCCCATCCTTCCCAGGGGCTGCAGGCAACAGCACCGGTTGGGGAAAAGGACTTTCCGGCCATAAAAGCCCAGCAGCCGGTGTGGAAGGACAGCACCCTCCCTGCCCATCCTCAGCTGCTGCCACCTCTTTGGGGACTGGGTGTCATGCCAAGGGGAGGCCAAGCTTGCTGTCCCTCTGGCAGTCCTCATGCAGGGAGAGCCACAGAGCAGGATCCGGCCCTGCAGAGCTCCAAGCCCAGGGATCCTCTGCTCTGAGGAGGGTGCAGGGGTGCAGGACTGGGGGTTTCCTTACCGTTGTTGCTGGTGCTGGGAATGCTGCGCCTCATCCACTCATATGGGGTGCGTCTCTGGGCATTAGGGGAGAGCTGGGGGACCGAGCTGCTGATGGGTGGAGGCAGGAGTCCAGAGCCCGGAGGCTGAATGGGGTTAAAGTCTGGGGGGCTGAATCCAAACTGCCCCGGGCTGGCGGTGGAAGGCGTCGCAGCGGTCCCGTAGGAATGCCAGTCCTCCTTGGCAGGGGTGTAGGGAGAGCCCCAGGCAGCTGCCGGCTGCCCGTGGTGCAGGTCGTTGTTAATCCCCGGCACATGGTGGTAGCTGGCGAAGTCCGAGTACTGCGGTGGCCCCGGCACGTAGTTCTGGGGGTTGAGGTTGAGGCTGGGGTGCCGGACCGGGCTGGGATACATGTTGGTGTCCTTATCCACGAGATATCCTACATACATCTTCGCGGGCCGTCCCCGCGCTCATGCTGCGCCGCCGAGCCGCGACTGCGGCCGGTTGGGTTTGGCGGGGAGGCGGCCGCCCCTCCTTCGCCACCACTCACCTGGGCGCCTTGGGGAGCCTGTCCTGGGGCCAGGCACCTCCCTGCCCACAGGCTTTTATTGGGCCCAACCTCTCGCAGCATTTGCATTGAAAGGCAGGTTTGCATTTCAAAGTGCAGAAACCCCAGCGGGTGAGGGGGACGAGTTCAAACTTCCCACTCTGGCTGCAGGGAGGACGAGGTAGTGGGTGACCCCAGGGAACACCGAGGACCCCCCAGCCCCTCCGTCACTACCCCACAATTGTGCCCATGCCACTGGAGGTGGTCCCTCTGTAGCAGCAGGCTTTGGGGACATTAAGATGTTGCAGGCAGATGCCCTAAGAGACCCCACCGCTATCCATACCCCAGGAACAGGGTGCCTTGGGATGAACCTCTGTATTAAAACCCGGATGCATGCAGGGGACAAGCTGGCCTGTGTTCGTCTGTCACCTGCCCTGTCCCCACGTTGCGGGACACCAAACTCCTGCACTGAATGGGATTTTCTTGTGCTCAGTGGCAGCATCTGCCTCTCTGGAAAAGAGGGGCTGGTGGAGGCTCTGGGTCTGCATTTCCTTCATCGCAGGGCAAACCCACCCCTCCAATCCTGACAGCAAAGCTGAGCCCAGCCTCAGAGAGCAGGGCAGACGGGCAGGCTCTGTGTGCAGGGAGAATGCCCCCACCATGGACACGCCTGGGAGTGCCCGGGCTGGCACATCTCCGAGGGACTCACGGCCCTGCAGCGGGAGGAGTTTATCACCTGTTTTCTCTCTTAAGAAAGCAAAACCGTTCCCACACGTTTGGTGACAAGGAAAACCAAGCAGAAAGGGGACCCTCGTGAAGCCCTCTCAGCCTGCAAGGTGGGAGGTGCCAGCCACAAACACCCCAGCAGAGATCACCCACTCGTCACCTGTCAGGTCAGGCACATCTGCACTCCAGAGGGGGACGGGGGACCGAGGACCAGCGCCGTGCCACACTGCCCAGAAACTGCCACCACTGGCAGCTGGGAACCTCGGCCCCACTGATGTCCCCTCCCCGCCAGTGTCACACTCCAGCTGCGCTGGCCACCACCGCAGCCACAGCTGTCATTTGCAGGCTGGCTTTTTCTCCTCCATCAGAAGCAGAGTCCACAGAGGCTCCAGGAGGGTGTTTTGTCACCTCTTCAGGGCTGCCTCTGTCCAATTCTCTGCACCAGCTCCTTCCCCTGCTAGAAATGTGAGCAGGGCAAGGACGGATCCTCCCCATCTGAAACAGCCTGGAATTTGACAATAGGAAGTAGGAAAAAAAAAAAAGAGATTAAAGATGAAATGGAGAGGAGGGGATAAAACCTCCATCACGGAGCCCTGGACCCTCAGTGGTCTGTGTCAGTCCCAAGCACCTCATCCCATTGCTCTAGCTCCACCTGAAATTGGGTGCACATATTCCCCTGTCCTACATCCACTTCCTGCAAGCAGGTGAGTGCCAGAATGAGATGGAGGGGATATGGGTAGGAGGTGAGGGGTCTGGTTTACAAGGCCAGAGAAGGGTAAACCCCCAGCAACAGGAAATCACCCCCAGAGCTGGCATCACTTGTGTTCTGCCTCCCGAAACCTGGCATGGCCAGAGGCACCGGGAGAGGTGAGCACTTTGCAGCATCCCCTCTGGGCCCCCAGGGTCCCCAGCCCCTTGCTCAGCCTTGTGCCAGGTCCCTCCCTCCTGACAAAGGTGACTGTCATGACCGTCCCACCCAGCGATGATCTCAGCTCACCACTCAGCTCAGATTGCTTGACGTGCCATATAACCCCATCTATCCTGGATTTTTCCCAAGATCTCAGTACAGCCATGGCTTTGCGTAAATTAGAGAGTCAAGGCCACCCTACTCCTCCTCGTTCTCTCATCAGCAAGGAGGCTCAAGGAGTGGGCAAAAAAAAGAAGAAAAGAAAATCCCCCCTGAGCAGATGGTGGGAGGTACAGAGGAACACAGGTGGCTGCTGGGTCCCATCCCAGGGATGGCTGCAGTTCAGGTGTTATTCCTGCCACTGGCTGTTTCTTACAGGCAGTGACACGGAGGCTACGCCCTCCTTTCCCTTTCCCCAACCTGTGGAGCCAATGCCGAGGGCTCGGGCAGTTCCTGGGGACCGGGGGCTCAGGGGTCCGGGGCAGCACCACACCTGCATCCTCCCCAGGGGAGCAGGTGACAGGCTTGGCAGGGCACAGCATGGCCAGGTGCCCACAGACAGCTGAGCGTGAGCTCCCTCCATGTGGGCAAAGGGGGCAGGGGAGGACGACTGGGCCATAAAGATCCACCAACAAAAACTTCCCTCTTCTCCTTTTCTTTGACCCGTTTATTACTGGTGGCAAAGTTTATGCTGGGGAAGAGCCAGGTGAGGAGCCCTTCATGGGCTCCTCGAGGAGCATCTCAGCTGCTCAGCTGGGGCTGAAGGGTGCTGATGGGACCCTCGGTGCCCCAGGATGCCATCTGCACTGGAGTCCCATGGATGAGCAGATCAGGGGCTGACAGAGCCCCTGGAGTCCCCAGCTGGGTGAGAGCTGGTGGCAGTACCCCCTCCATCCATCCTAAAGACCCCTAGAAATGCACCCAACCCGGGGACCTCCTCCTCGTCCTTCAGAGCTGGTATTCCTGGTGGAAACCAGGCAGATGCAGCAGAGAGGGAGAGCAGTCAGGGTTCCCTCGATGCTCCCTGGGGCCCGGTGCTGCTATCCGTGATCGAGTGATGCCATCTCCTGGAAGGAGGAGGGCTGGGAGGTCCCCAGGGCCAGGCTGCACGCAGCTATCACAGATGGAGCAGGAACACCGCCCCATCACCTCCTGCTCCCATGGAGGAGGCACTCAATATGGGAAAACAAGTCCTGCCTTGTCCCCCAGCTTGCTCTGAACCCCACCATGGTTTCCACAGGAGAGGGAGATGCCCGCAGAGAGTCAAGTAGGTGTCTCCCCTCGCTCCCCTTTTCCCCCACAGCCTCCTGCCCCACCACCTCCCCACTCCCTCCACAGCTCCTATTGCTCCCAAAGGCAAATCTGTGGCTTCAGATGAGCATATCCCAGAGCTGCATGGCCCCACTCACATCTCAGCCCAGCCAGGGCCTTTCAGTCATTCCCTAGCTTCTGAATGCCCTGAGAGTAACCTCTCCTCTCTGGCAATGGAGACATCAGTGCAACCCTCTTGCAGAGGACAACCCCCTGCCTCATCTCCCCCAGCCCCACTGCAGACTCCTGTGTGGCCTCTGGCTCTCCCCAGACGCCTGAACTAGCCCTGTGCTGTCACTTGTGTCCCCGTGCCGAGGAGAGTCTGCAGAGCTGGTCCCCAGAGAGACGGGTGCTGGACCAGGATAGCCTGAATGGATGTGCCACCAGCGCTGCCACACAGCTCCCCTCTCCCTGTCCAGGGCTCAGGGATCCTCCTTGGGGTCTGGATCAGCTTTCTTGGCAAATGCAAGTGCCACGAACTTTGTGACTGCCCTCAAGAGGGCACTGGGGACAGGGACACATGCTGGCATCCCCCATCACTTCCCAGCACGTGTGGGCCCTGCTCTCGGTGGGTTGGGGATGTGACTCCCCCTGCACTGGTGGGGAGCGTCCTGGTTTCGCTCCTTTGCTGTGTTTCAGGCGCGGTGCAAGCAGAGGGTTAACGATTCCCACATTAAGTGGCTGCAGATGTGTGGGAAAGTCTGGGGCGAGCGGACGGCATCGTTATTAGTATTCACCCAGGAGCCTGTCGCTGCCTCCCGGGGCTCTGCTGAGCACATTTAATACCAAGGTTTGTGGTGGGGGTTAGGAAGAGTGCGTGGGACGGGGTCGGAAGGGCCCCGAGGTGGGGAAAGGCAGCGGGATAACATCGTCCGCGCTGGCTGCTGCCTCCTCCAAGTGCCCCAGCCCAGGGGCTGTAGGGAACAGGCCAGCATCCATAAGGACACAGCACCATATGTGTGTATGGCCCAGTGCTACCTCCTGACCCCGCTGGCACACTGTGGTGTCCACAGCCAGTGTTTCCAGTGCTGCAGGAGTGTTCCCAGTGCTGGGGAATGCTGCAGGATACGCCCCAGGATGCTTCCCACCACGTTATGCTTGGGCATACGACCACTTGGGAAGAAGCCCAGCACTTTCTGCCTCCCCTTCCTCCCTGGGCACTGGTGTCACCCGCCCTGGCAAAGCAGGACACACACACGGGGTAGAGGCTCCTCTGGACACCAGGGCAGCGCTTTGGAGACTCTGGATGAAGCCTTGGTGCAGCTCCCTGCAGGGCCCGAGAGCTGGATCCAGCCAGGAGCAAGTGCTGGCAGCTGCCGCACCAGATGGGCTGCCCAGATGTGGTGCTGTGCTCCCTGGCACCCGCCACTCCTCTCTTGTGGTCTGCGGCTTGACACCACTTCAGAGCGATGCTGAAATTCCTGGGCTGACTTGGAGTTGATAGAGGCTCTGAAAAACTGAAGCTGGAGCAAATCTGGCCCTCATCAAACCTTCAGAGAAGTGGGGAAGGCCAACATCTGCTGCGTCTTTCGTACCTGCCTGTCACCTGCTGGCGCGTGGTACCTGCTGCTGACTCCAGCATGGCTGTTTCCACCATTTTCTTGGGTCACCTGGCTCTGGTCTCTCTCCTCTGTGTCAGGCATGGGATATGGGCTTTTCTCTGAGGTCCCAGCTCCACCTGGGATGAGGCAGGAGTTTGGAGAGCTGCTGTGATCCACGTGATGCCAGAGCAGACCAAATACCCTGGCCATGTCCTGTGTCAGTGGCTGATTTCCCCACCAGAGATGCTGCACTACATGACCCCAAGCCCCCATTAGCACTTAACGATGCTTACTGAGGCTGGAAATCTCAGCTGAGAGGGGTCTGGCATCCCCCACTGCAGCTGTCCCAGCCCCAGGGGGACCACTGGGTCCTGCAGCACCATGAAGGGGGGCACAGGCGCCAAAAATAGAGGTGAGAAATGAAGGGCTGATGAGGCCGAAGTAGCAGAGCTGCTGCCCTCCACCCACACACTTGCACAGGCGAGTTCCTCTGGCTTTGGTGCTTCCTCTGAGCTGGCCTTTCCCAGGAGCTGCCGTAACCCCAACGTGCTGTTCCTAAACAAAGTGTGCGGCGGTGGATGCTCCCCAGGGATGTACAGAGTGGGCTGACGTGTGCTTGCCGGGATGTTTCGGGCTCCCCAGGGCTCTCTCAGCATCCCCAAACAACAAATCCTGGCCTTTGCAGACTGGGAGGTTTTGTTTGCCAGATTATTCCTGGTCCCTGCCTGGAGTGGTTATTGGTGCCATCTGTTTGCAAAGGACAGAGGGGGAAACATGTCCCACTTCAGGCTCAGGATGCTCTGCCCTCAAGCATGGTCTGTGTTAGCTTTTCCACCGCTGCTCACCCCAGGCAGCCCATCCCCAATGCAAGGGGCCCAGCAGGATTGCACCAGTGGGTTTCTCCCTCTCCCACCCCGTCTGGAGCAGTCGTGTCCTTGGAGCGGGGACACTGCCAGGAAATAGCTGTGCTGAGCAATTCCCAGCAGCCCATATGTCCCCACACATGGACCCCACCAGACACATCTTCATCCCTTGGGAAGAGTGCTGGGAAGAGCCATGTGCGCGGCACGTCCCCTCTGTCCCCCACACGAGCTGCTCTCACGCTCGCTGGCTCCATTTCTGCTCAACAGCCTGGCTCGGCCCAGGGGGGTGAAAGGGCCCCTGACACAGGGCCACCACCAGGTCTGGATTTGGGGGAATCCAGCCGAGCCAGGGCTGCACCCCTCCTGCAGCTGTCGGGGTGCCAGGCGCTGCCAGGCGCGGAGCTGCCACGCCAGCCCCACGCCATGAGTGGCACACGAGGATAACCTGGGTGCTGCAGCCTGGCTCTCCTCACCCTCCACAGCTGCACAGGATAAACACCCCCCCACCTATGGTTTTCCATAGACACAAAGAAAACATGGAGATAATGCGAGATAAGCAGCAAATCTCTTGGGCTGGCCCAGCCAGGGAATCATTCCCTGTGTCCACTGTGCAGGCATTTACTGGCTTGCAGGAGAGGATAAGTCTGCCTTGCAAAAAAGGCAGAAGCATGGATTTCAGCAGTGTTGTCATTATGGAAAAGGCTTTTTAATTCTTAGAAAGGAAAATTAAAGGAAGATGGACAGGTATCTTTTCAGGGTAGCCAATGCAGTTCTGTACTTTTTCTTGTTCGGATCAGAGAGAAACACAGAATGGTTAAGGTTATAAAAGACCTCTAAGATCATCGAGTCAAACCCACCACTGCCATCTTCACCACTAAACCATGTCCCCAGGTGCCGCATCCTGACATTTTTGAACAGTTCCAGAGATGGTGATTCCACCACTTCCCTTCGCAGCCTGCTCCAATGCCTGACCACCCTTAAGCATCCCCAAGATGAAAACAGTGGAAAGAACTGATGGGTCAAAAGGCAGTTTTGATCCAAAGATGACCTGCCCCTCGTTACAGTGCTGAAACAAATTGAAAAAAAAAATCTTTCTGGACATGTGAAAATGTTTTGCCTACTGAAAGTTTCTCAGAAACTTGAACTCATTAAGACGCTGGGAGGATTTAAAGCTGGTTCATCACCTCTGTTCCATCCCCCAGGGCAGGAGGGGCACAGGACATCTGAGATGATGGCATGGCTGAGGTGATCACTCCTGCCACCTCCCCCAGCTCTGTGCCCTCGGCAGCCCCAACAGCCCCAAATCCCAGCTAAACCCACCCTCTGCTGCAGCATCCCACTCGCAGAAGACATTTTATCCCCCTTTCCGAAAAAGATGAGTTGCAGGGGTGCATTGGTGGTCCCCAAGGGGCAGTGGCCAGTCGGGGGTCAGGGGCCAGGAGCTGCAGTGCCGGCACAGCACAGCACAGCACAGCACAGCACAGGGAGGCATCTGGGGGGAATGCACGGAGTCAGTTCAGTACAGGCCTTCTTTAATAAAAACATGAGTCAGCTGCTGGCGTGGGCAGTGGATTTTCTAAACATCCCCTCATNAAAGAAAATAAAAGAAAAAGAAAACAGGGGAAAAGGCCAGAATTGAAAGCAGACACAGGGAGAGAGCAGCTCCTTCCCTCCGGTTTAAGGAGGCGATAGCCGGGCTGGTCCGGGCTCCTTTTGTTCCCCGTTAGCCGGGCCCTCACCACTCGCCCCATCGCCGCCCGCAGCAGAGCTCCCCTCTCCTTGCAGCCACTTTGGCTTCTCCTCCTTTTAAATTTTTTTTTTTCACCCATCGCACTCGTCCGCCGGGCGTTAATCGCAAGTTCTGCTCTGCAAAGGGTCCCCACAGAGGGTGGAGGGAGGAAGTCGGAGGAGCTCCGCTCCTCATTGGCGAAACAGCCTCCCCCCTTCTCCTCCTCCCGAGGTCTCTTTTATTTATACACGCACACACACACGCGTGCACATCCCTCGGCCCCGGGATTTGCTCCACACTCGGGTCCGAGGAGGCTGGACCCCCTCCCAGCCGGGCTGGGGGCTGCACAGGGCACTGCTGAGATGCATTAGAGGAGCAGAGCAGGGGCTTGGCTGCAGCCCAGCCCTGGCACAGCCTTGCCTCTCCTTTTGATTTTATTTTTTTTTTTTTTCCCCTCCTCCCCTCCACTTCATTTCTTTCTTTCCCTCTCTTTCGCCTTTAAGTGGAAAAGCCTTGCCAGCTGGGGAAGGCTGGGAGGGCAGGGAGAGCCTCGGCAGGCGGCAGATAGGGAGTGCGGAGGAGGAGAGGAAGGAATTTCGGGGCGTTCGCTGGTGGGACGAGCGGCGCAGGCACTCGGCTGGCGGGACCCTGCCCAAGGTAAGCTCTCGTGTCGCCCACCCCAGGGCCAACTCGCCATCCTGCTCAGCTCTGGCCCTCCAGATGGGAAATGTCACATCGGGGCCGCTACAGTCCCTAAGGATCCTGTCCCGGAGCCAGTCCGGTTGCTCTGGAAGGGGCTTTGCTCCCCTCCAAGGGGTTGGCAGCCCAAAACGCCCCTCCAAGCTCTGGGGAGGTGGTGTTTGGTGCAAAGCAGCTGAGTTCTGTGGCATCCCATGGGAAAAACCATTCCATCAGCTCTCACCAGGCGCTGGACCAGGCTGGCTGAGAGGAGCCAAGGGGATGCTGCGGTTGTAGGGCAGGAAGGGGGGACCCCACTGCAGCAGGAGTAGGGCCCGGGTGATCTCTGCTTCTCCCTGGATCCGGGGCTTGCCCTGGCTCTGCAGGCTGGCGGCCGTGGGAGGGCTGGAGTGTGCACGGGGAAGAGGCTGCTCCCCATCCCCAGCAGGACGTCCTTCAGGTGCGAGTGTGCCCCACTGCAGAGCAGTGTCACCCCACTGTCACCTGCCCGAACACATCCATGGCCATCCCTAAATGCAGGCTGCTCCGAGGACCGTGTCACCTCTGTCTGTGGCCATGGCAGCGCTCCTGTGCCTGTGGGCCCTGGAGAGGGACAACTGCAAGCGCTGCCCAGGGCCTGTGCCTGGGTGTGCCAGGTACTGGAGAGGGCAGAGCTTGGTGAAACTCTACTAGGCATGGATGTGGGCAACTACTCTGCTATCCCGAAAGCACAGGAGCTGAGGGCCTCCTACAGGACAGAGCTGGTCTGGAGTGAAGCTCTGGCAGCCCGGGGACAGGGGTTAGCATGACCTGACGGGTTTTGGTGCTCACAGTGGCACCACTGTGGGCTCAGAGTATCCAGCTCTTGCACTCACCTGCCAACTGGGAGTCATTCAAAGCAGGATTTGTGGTGGAAAGGCATGTTGTGCTACTCCATCCCCATCCCAGAGCAAGTGGGGTTTATCCTAAAGCATGGGGCAAATAGCTTAAAGTCTGGTGTGCAAACCCTGTGTTGGCAGAGGCTTGGCATTCCCAAATCTCTTCAGAGGGTCTCCTATTGATGACAAGGACTAGCAATGTTGAAACCCAGTGCTTCCCAGGGCCATTGAGGGGTGAGTGGGAGGGTCATTTCCCCCTCAGCACCCTGCAGGACAAGGTGCCTGTGCCTCCCATGCTCTCAGGAAAAGAGTGAGTTTCATGTGGTCACCGTGAGCCAGTGTCAAGGACGTGGCTCTGCCTAGCAGAGGACACAGGCCAGGCTGGCTTGGAGGGGGAGCTGCCAGACAGCTGCCCTGGTTGGCAGCCCTGGCCAGGGTCTGGCATGAGGCTTGGAGTCACTCCTTGACAGGGATGTCACCCAGCTGGGTGTGCTCTGGCTGTTGTGGCAGCCCCCAGCTCTGGGCAATGTCCCTGAGCCCAGGAAACACCCCTAAATCCGTCGGTGCATCAGGAGGGATCAGTGTTTAGGACAAGCACCAAGTCACAGCAACCCAATTGCAGCCCACAAAGGGCTTTTCTCTCTGCCTAAAGCCTTCTCCCTTCCTCCAGCTCAAGAGCAGGGAGGGTTCTCATGGAAGAAGCAGGCGAGGAGACAACAGCCACTCAATTCCCTGCCCCTGGATCACCTCCTGCATCCCTGCACAGGACTGGGAGTGCGGGGTGCCCCTGATCTGAATGGAAAGCACAGTGTGAACACAGGCACAGCCAGCTGCAGTACTGCAGTCAGGGAGAAATTAGCCATGGCTTATTGTCCACAGTCCTGGGCATATCTTGTGGAGTCCTGCAGGGCTCTGGCCTGGGCTTGATTCTCTGCCATCCCTACATTAACCACCTGGGAGGTGGAGGAGCACACATCCTACACCCTGGGATGGCACCAAGCTGGGTGGGCAGCTGGTGTGCATCACCACAGTGGTGTGCATCACTGAGTGTGGGAGGATCCCAAGAGCTCCAGCAGAGTCCAGAAGCAACCAGAGTGGCTGTAGTGGACATAAACCAGATTGCAGCACGGTGCCAGGAAGCCCAAGTTCTTCCTGAGGGATGTGCTGAAAGGTGCATGGCTGGAGGCAGCTCAGAGAGGCAGGGTGAAGGGAGCACGTCCTCCCCAGAGAGTGACACCGAGTGCTTCAGCAGGGATGGACATGGAGTGGAGAGGCTCAGGGGCAGCAGTGAGGAGGATGAGAAGTCCAGAAGAAGCTGCAAAGGACTGAGAGAGGGGTTGATGTGGCTTGTTGGTCACCAAGTGTTATGGGAAGGTGACACAGTCTTCATGCACAGGAAAGGTTATCGCAGACAGAAGAGATTTTAGGGAAAATATCTGCAGGCTTAAAGACAGGAGGCCGAGTTCCTTCAGCCTCACAAGTCTCAAAGGACATGTCAGGCAAAGCTCTGGCTGGGAAGACATGGGCACAGAAACAGGATAATGACACCATGATCTCTTCCAGCCTCATTTTTGACGGGTCTGTGACAGGATTTCCATGGCATTCAGAACACTCTCAGGGAGAGGAGAGCACTGAGCCTATATCCAGGACTAGGACAAGGCAGGATTGTCTCACTGAACACCAAAGGGAAGCTGAGATTAAGAAATGCTCTCCAGCTGTGGGAGTGATGCCATGCAAAAGGAGACCATGCTGGCTGGATGTGCCTTTGACCAAATGTCTGTCTGCTGCCAGAGACCCCAGGCAGAGACTTCTCTGCCTGGTCCTCAGGGTTCCTTTGGCCTCGCTGTCTGATGGGAAGTGGGATGGGATTGCAGTGCTGTCCGTAGTGTTAGGCTCCAGCAAAGCATCTTCCTGAGATGGAGTGGCGAAGGGCAGGGAGCAGAGTGAATCCCGTGGGAGCACAGCCACGGCGCTGGCAAATGGGGCTGCCTTTGACCCAGAGCTGGAAGGAGCTGGGGACCATGTGGGCTCAGGGTTGGCTGGATGTGCCCTATCCCTGCAAGGGAGGATTGGAGCTGAACGCATCGTGGAGTTTGTTTGTTTGTACTTTAACCAAGGGAAAGAAATCCCCTGGAGAGGAGCTGCAGGGGGAGGGTATAGACTGGGTATTGTTTCCTGAGGGGCTGGAGCAGCTCCAGGAGGCTCCTTCCGCTCCGCCAGGCAAATTGGACATAACGAGGCTTGTTTTAGGGGTGGTTGTTCCCCCTCCTCCTCTCCCCCATTGCCTAATTAGGGTTCCCAAGCAAAGCGCACCTCTGTCCTGTTCTGCTGCCGCTGAGACACCTCCTCCTGGAAGGGCAGCACGTTCCAGCACCATGGGGAGCACAGAGCAGACCCAGTTGTGACAGGGACACATGCTGGGGATGCACAGAGGGGTGCTGGGATGGGTCATGTGTAGCAAGGGGGTCCCATTGTCCCCCGGTCTGGTGGCAGGAGCTGTACAGTGATGTACTGCCCCTCACACCCTGCTTTTCCAGTATCCCTGGGTGCACACCAGGCTGTGGCACACCCTGGTCTGTGTGTGTCACCTTCCCTTGCAGCCACCAACCTGCAGAACCAGAGGACCACGGTGTGCAGAGCCTATGCAGGGAGCAGGGAGCTTGCACAACTCCCACAGAAAAGCTGGTGCCAGGAGAGCCAGGGTGGTGCAATGTGTGGTGTTTGTTCTGCACCCATGCATGGACTCCTCCTCTCCAGGCCATGCCTGCAGGGGCACCTGCTCATCCATCCAGGAATTCACTAGCACCCATCCTGCGCTCTTCCTTGGGCTCGGTAAGAGCCAGTGTGTGATGGAGCTGGTGGGAAGCTGTGGGGTGCAGGAGCTGGAGCAGGGGAGGGTTGGAGAATGCAGGGATATATCAGGGCACTGCACTGACTGCTAAACCCTGGAAATCAACCAGGAAACAGATGGAGCACCTTCTCCCTGCTGTGGAAGGGGACTGGTTGGCAGGTCCCCGTGGGCAGCACAGGGGTGATGCTTCTGAAGCAGCAGGAGATGGGCAATCCAGCTCCTCAGCCCCATCCTGCCAGGCCCGCTGCCGTCCCTCTTCCGGCCCAACTACCATGCAAAAGAATCTGTGACTGAAATCTTAATGCTACCAAGACCCAGCAATTGGCACCAATTAAATTGCTACATTCATGTTTGAATTGCTTTAACTGGCGAGACACACTGTCTTATTTATACAAAAAAATATGTTTGCTTGTGGGTTTGTCTGAACCGGTGCCAGCAGAAAATACACCATTTCAAGCCCTGCGCTCTGCAAGCTCATTCTCCTCTTCCAAACTGGAAGTCACCTTGGTTTCAGCCTTTGCCAAGCAATGGTGGCAGAACAGAAACACTGCTTTCCTCAGGGCTGAGCGCTGCAGGCACCGTGAGAGGGGTCCCCTCCTCTCTCCCCACAGGCAGCTGCCAAGTTTCCTTCTCCAGCCTGGGAGCTGTTTGGGAGAATATGGTCTGATTCAGGAGCAGGACTCGGTGCCCATTTTAAAGCTGCACTCAGGGGGAGGGCAGGGGGTGCTGGCAGCTGCTGGTGCCAAGTCCTGCCTCAGCTTGTCCTCTGGAGGTTCTGTCAGGTTTTGGGGGTGGGGGCTGTTTGCAGAGCATGGGTGCAGAGGGGAACTGATTTCTGCTTTGGGACTGAGAGGAGAAGTTATAAAGAACCCTGCTTGCAGGTTGGCAAGCATGGCTTATGCTGCCTGGCCAGAGCACACAGGAGGAGGTTATCCATCTCTGCAGTCCTGGTGCCCAGTGCCACCATCCTGGTCTTCCTCCCCCACTCATGAGGCTGTGCAGGAGGGGGCAGAATCAGCCCACGGCATCAAGAGCTGCACCAGAAGTTGTATTTCGCTCCCTCTCAGAAACCCAGAAGTAACAGGACCAACCAAAAAGCTCCTCTGAAAGCAGCCTCTGCCCTTCACACCCAGCGCTGGCTGACTCCATCCTTTCCCACCCCGGCCACGGTGCCAGGCTCCTTCCAGGTCCTGCACAGAGGCAGAGGATGCCCTGACCACAGAGATGGTGAGTGCCTAATCCCAGCCACGAGAGCCTAAAACCCCAGAACAAAGTAATTAAGCTCGGGTCCCCCGGAGGCAGCTGAGAGGAGCTGATGCATCCACGGAGATTATCTCCTCCTCCGCAGACCCGAGTCTCAGGGAAATGCTCACAAGAGGATCAGGTTGCTCAGCGTTTGCTGGGATGTGGGACTGGTAAGACCGCACCACTCTGCCTGCTCCTGGGGCTTTGCAAAGCCCCTGCATCCCACTGGGAATTAGGATGGTTCTTTTTCTCATCCTGCCTCCGCTGCCCTCCCCTCGCAGCTTATTAGTGGTTAATTAGAGCCAGCTGGGACCTTTGGCTCCAGCCCTGGCCCCACCAGAGCAGCCACCCTGCATCAGTGGCTGTGAGCAGGTGATGGAGGTGCTGACGCGCTGGAGACTGTTCTCCTCCCTGTGCAGACATCAGCAGAGAGCTTCCCTTGAATCACCATGGAAAGGCAGACACGGCTTTCTGGCAGCCGTGGAACAAGAGTGAGGAAAGCCCTGGGGATGCCAGGACGAGGGATGAGAAGGAAAGATGGTGCCTGATCTTGGTTCCATATCCCCTGCCTCCTTCACTCTCTGCTTCAGTGGGGAAAAGCAGCACGTAAGCAGATGGACTCTGCTCAAGACAGGCAATCCCCATCCAGTCTCACATGCCCAGGAGCTGGGACCCCCAAATATGCCCGTTTGGGGGTGGAGGGATAGGAGAGCTTTGAGTCGCTGCTGTCAGCCAGCCCCAAGGCTTTGCTACACTGTTGGAGGGATCAGTGGGATGCAGGGAGCTGTGTGGGTCCTGGACTGTAGTTTGGGTCCCTGCAGCCATGTTCATAATTGGCATTGCTCACATGCTCGTGAAACAGCATGGTGTATTCTCCCAAAAATGTCTTTGCTGTCAGGAGTAATGGAGAAGTTAGGGGACAGTCATGGACGGCCCTGGCTGGGCTGTGTTGGATCATTTAGAGCATGCTGTTGGAAAAGAGCACTGGGAAGGGCTGAAATGCTCCCAAAGGGCACATTTGTACCTCCCTGGGGGGGTCATTGCACTGCAAGGGGTGAGCCCTGAGTCTGCACAGAGCTGAGCATCCCCAGCCGTGCACAGTGCCAGACTTGGGGCTGTGCTCCAAAACGCTGGTCAGCCTCCAGCACCACCCCAGACCAGTCCCAGCACCACCACGAGCCAGTCCCAGCACCACTGTGGCCCTGGCACACATTGTCTGCCCCAGGGAGACCAGCGTGGGCAGGATTTGACCGGGGCGAGAAGCCGAGGATGCAGCAGGGGACAGCTGGGCATTGCCTGGCACGTGGCAGCCGTTCCTCCCAACACCCCCTCCCTCCTTCTTCCCCAGGCCCAGGTGAACCCTGCTCCTCGCCCAGGGTTTTCCCACAGTCCGGGCCAAGCTTGCAGGCTCCGGGGAGCAGCCCACAGGGTCTGGCCTTTCCTCCGAAAGCGGAAGGCGGGGAGCATGCGCAGCCGAAAGGGCCATGAATACCATCACTCGGGGCTGGGGGATTATTTATAACACTGGCACCTCTCCAAACAGATGTTTCTTTTTATTCTGAACTTGCACTAAGTGGGTCACTCGTTTCCTCTGTCTCCCATGGGCTTAAAGCAGAGGGGGAAAGAGGAGGGGATGTGGGTGAGAGTGCGGGGCTCGCCCTGGTCCCACGTCCCTCTGTGCTGGCTCCTCACAGGGACATGTTGTGGAGAGCCCACGGCAGGAGATTTGCTGGATTCTGTGTGTGGACGTTGTGATTCCCCCTCACTCAGAGACAGAGGATGGCTGTGGTCAGACGGGGCTGCGTGGGGCTTGCCTCCCCACCCCATTCCTCACGTGGCTGACCCCAGGGCAGCTGAATCACAGTGCTCAGGCTCAATGTGGACTTGTCATCCCCCCTGGCAGTCTCCCTCCCCTGATTCAGGGTCACAGTCATCATTTTCAGCTTTCTGTCAGATGCTGTCAAAGCCTGTGGCAGGCTGGCCTGGAGGAGGCCGGGTGTGCCACCTTGTGTGCTGGCATCTACGGCAGGACCCTCATGAGCACACAACCACCTTCTCCAGGTGCCACTGAGGCTGGGGACCAGAATCTGGGCTCCTGGGCAGGGGCTTCAGTCATGTCAGATCTGCTCCCTGCTGCAGAAGTCAGCGGGAGAGCCGTCCCCTCCTGTGGGCACAGTGTCCCTCGGCTCGTCCCCAGAGGTGGCATCTGCCCATGCATTGCCTGTCTCTTTGAGAGCCCAGACCATACCAAGGCTGTGGCTTTAGTCACATCTTCACAGCCAAGGAGCTCTCACAAAACCACTCAGAGGGTTTTTGCGTTAATGATACTGCCTGTGCTTGCAAAACTTCACCTCTCCCAGACTGAAACACCCCCAGATCCAGCACATTGCCAAGAGATACGCAGGGCTCTCAGCATCCCCTGGTCTCACAGTGTCTGGGTAAAACCTCAGGGCCCCCTTGGCACTGGCAGGTGGCCAGGTGAGGAGGATTTTGCTCCCAGGTGTTCATCCCGGGGCAGGGATGGTCTGTGGAACACAGGGACTCCCCAGCCCCGCTGCTGTTCAGTCTGGTTTCAGATTTCCTACCTCTGTGTTTTATCAGCAGCCGTTTATGGGCCTTGGGATGACAGGCTCCCCATGTGTGTGCCCTGCCTAATTCTAGCCTTTTGCTGGGAAAAAGAAAAAGGGCTCTGTGATGATAATCTGGCCTGTGAGTAAACACGGTGTCATGGGAGCCGAGGGACCCCAGAGGAGAGATGTTGCAACTCCGGACAATTCCANAAAAAAAAAAAAAAACAACCACTCAGTTTTATTTAGATTAAAGGGTGGGAAAGAAGCAGTTGCAGAGGCCAGAGGGAGGGTGGCAGAGGAAAACAGGACAAGCCAAGGAGTTTCACTGCGGACAGGCGAGTTTTGGGTTTCAGGGGTCACCAGCCTTTGCTCGGGGAGCCTTTTGCCTTCAAAAGCAGGGGATGGTGTCCCCTCCCCCTGCCAGGAAAGCCTTTGCTCCCTGGCTGCGAGCAGTATTGATCATGGGATCCATACAGGGAATTTTTTATGGCATATGGGCACCCATGATCTCACTTAATGACTCAGATGCGCTTAGACAAAGAAGAAATAAAGTATATTTGACTTCCCGCTAATTTGCACCAGATGTCCCTTGCCTGCTTGGCAGGGCGGTGGGGCCATCGAGCATTGTGGGAGCGCCTGGAAGCACAGCCCTGCAAGAAAAGGGGCTAGAAATAGAAATCCAGAGGAAGGGAAAGGATTGGCAGCTGTGTGAGAGCTCCTTCCCGGTCGGACAAGATGCCCTCATGGGCAGGGCCGGCATCCAGCACCTCTGCCCAACACCACAGGAGCAGCAATGAGGGCAAGGAGAGCCCGGCCAGAGAGAACAGCATCGTGGGGCAATGGATGCAGGAATTACCCCTGGAAATAGGATTTGCTGAGAGGGGGCTGTGCACCCTGATTTCCAGCAAACAGTGCATTCTCTTTCTGATGACTAATGGTCTGTAGGGACCAGAGCTCCTGCCAAGGTGGCTGCCAGGGCAGCTGTGGCTGCTTTCCTGCTCCCCAGCACGCTGAGCCATCCCCTTCCCTGTGCTCTGCAGGCTGGCTCTCAGCTCCCACAGCTCTGGGGGTGCTTGTGGGACCCCCCCCACACACTGGTTCTGCACAGGGCACTGGTTGTGAAGAGGCAAGAAACACGGTCTAGGCATGCTGGGGAGGAGGACTGGGAGGGCATCCTTAGAGTTCCTAACCCATCCTCTCCCATGGTTTATGACATTTACAGGGCTGGAAACGGCCCTGTCCCACATGATCCAGGCTTGGGGATGGGCGGTGCCGTGCAGTGTCCGTGCCAGCAGTGGCTGCCATGCGTGTTCTGCCAGGATGCTGGGACACACGCAGGGAGCAAGCACGGAGGGAAGGGGGCTCAGAGTATGGCAGGGTACACAGAGCAAAGTCAGAGGAAATTTTTGCCTTGTCACCCAAGAATAGTGAAGACTGAACCTACACAGCATGTTTTGGGCATTAGCAAAGGCATCTTAGGCTTACTAGCATTCTTAAACAAGAGAGAGGTCTGGAGTGGGGGAACATTAATTAATCAGTAAGGTTTGGTGATGGTTGAGCTGCTTATCAAGACACTCTGAGGTGCAAGGAGTAGTAGAGGTGGCTCCCTAAATTAAGGTGGTGCCATCCCCAGCAGAGGCTGGATACAGCTCTTCCTTGTATCCAAACTCCTGGGCGTTGCCCTGCTCCTGCTGCAGAAATTCCTGTCCAAGTTCATCAGCCACAGAGGCATCAGCCCCCGGCCGCTCGAGCGAGGGAGTGGGAGAGGAGGCGGAGGAGAAAGCTCAGCTGTCGTCGGATTTGGGATGCAGGAGAAATGGGAGCGGGCTGCTCTGGAAAAGCTGTGTAGTCATGAGATGGGGAGTCATGAGACTTGAATCCCGGTCCTGGCACAGCTGTGGCCTTGGCCGTGCTGTTTGACCTCTGCTCTGGCCCTCTCGCCCGTGTCCTGTCTGTGGGATCACAGGCCATCAGAGCCCTGCGCTCAGTGCTGCCCCTGCTCTGCGATGTCGGGGTGACCCCTTTTATCCCATCCCCCAGAAACCCCCTGCAAGAGCACAAGGCTAGAGATGCTCAAACAGGATTCCAGCGGTGCCTGACCTCAGCCAGCCCTGGAACTCTTTCCTTAGCCAGCTGGGAAAGCCAGCAGCCCCAGAGTTGGCTCAGCTCTCCTCATCTCTGCTGCAAACTTCCCTCTCTGCTCGGCCAGGCTGGTGTGATTACAGAGGGGAGATAAGGACAGGCAGTGTCTGTGTCACCAGTCAGGGACAGTTGCCTGTATCTGTGTCACCAGTCGGGGACAGTTGCCTGTATCTGTGTCTTGTTTGGACTCCAAACCCTCCCAGACGCCCTCACTCCAGCAGTGCCCGGCTCCAGCCCCGCTGGGCATAGCACGGGGGCGAGCAGGGACATGCCAACTGTCGGGGACCAGCCTCCCCCACGGCTCTTGGCCAAGCCCCAGCGTGGCCCCCGAGACCTGAGCCCCCCGGGACCTGAGCCCCTGGGGAGCACAGCCACCCCACGGGCATGTGGGGCTGAATGTGGTATGGGGCTGTGTCACCCGGCCAGCGCGGCTGCCCTGCGAGCCAGCCGACCTCCTGTCTCCTCTCCCAGCCAAATTCCTCCTTTAGAATAATAAACAGTGCGGCTCAAGAGAAAAGCTCCTTTCCCTGCCTGGCTAGGACCGGTTTGCCTTCACATCTCGGAGCTGGAGAGGGGCACAGGGAAGGTCTGTACCAGTGCTGGCGGGGAGGGAAGGATGGTGAGGGGTGTAACGTGGGGATGGAGAGTTGGGACAGCACCTTGGTGGCTGCCTGCAAGGTGGGAGGCTGCCACGGAGCTGCAGGGCTGAGTGAAGGGTGCTGGATGTGGCATTGCTGCAGGAGCTGCCTGGATGGGTGAAGGCGAAGGGTCCCATGGCTTGAAGATACCCTGGTCCTGGCCTGTGGGAAGGAAGGATGTAGGAGTCTGAGGGGTCTGTGGCACCCTGCTAACCCATAGGCGTGAGAGGAGACCACCCGAGGCAGCTGAGCATCGTGTAGGTGCCTGCTTTTGGTCCCTGGGTGGGATAACATCTGTGTGCCTGCTTTTGGATCGCTGAGTGGGGGTGCTCCTCCTTGTCTGGCACTCTTAGTGGCACTCACAGTTCCCGCTAAGAACAAAAGCTGGGATTGAGGGGAGAAACAAGTGCTCTCGAGGCTGGCAGTGAGCTGGGTGCATTTCCATCCCCTGGGAAATGCCTGTGCACACCCACATGTGCAGGCACACGTGTCCCCGTGACAGGGAGAGAAAGGCTTGTCCCCCTGCCTCCCGCAGGACGGGCAGAGCTCAGCCAGCGTCTCTGAGCATGCCTCTCGCCCCGGCCGGAGCAGACAAACAAGGGAGAGGTCACCACTCTTTGCGAGACGTTGCCACCCTCCCACTCCGCTTGGGAAGCATCTCCGAGAGAAATGCCTTTCTGCAAAACCAGCAGCTTTATTAAAACCAGCTATGAACACAGCGGAGGCGGCCAGAGGCGGCAGGCGGGGGCTGTGGAGCTCTCACTGCTCGCTGGAGCAACACCCCTGCTAGCCCAGCACCAGCACACAGCCGTGCCCAGCTCCCTGATCCGCCAGGGCAGGGGTTTGCCCATCAGTGGCCCTGCAGGGATCACTGCTGGAGTGAGGGAGCTCTCTGTGTGGGGACAGGAAGCCGAGATCTCCCCTGCAGCAGGACTGACAGTGACAGCCATGGAGCTGGACAGGCAGATAAAAGCTGGGCATGAGCTCGGGAGCATCTTAGCCACTTACAGGCAGGTATTTGGGGGGTTGGGGGGGTGAATACAACCTGGCTTGTGCATGCAGGCAGGGAGGGGTGAAAGGAGAGGATCCCAGTTGTCCTTACAACCTTGAACATTGAATAATGGATGAATCACACACCTCTGTAAAGGAGAATGGGGAAACGAAGGTAATTGTTCTCATGGCAGTGCCTTGGGGGGCAGAGATTAGATTGTCCATCCTTCTCTCTCCTGCAGCTTGGTGCTCTCTGAGAGTGGGTGCAGGGAGGTCACATTCATCTACAGCCTGGATTTCACCTCGGTCCTTTCATCCTAGCCACCCCCAGCTCTTGCTTAAGTGCTCTTATCCCCTCTGGCAAACGAAGAGAGAGAAATAGTTATAGAGGTTTTTTTCGGGAGGAGGGAGAGGGACGCTGCTGAATAAGCTGGAGACCTGGAAGGATTTGTGGTAGATCAGACTTCTGTTGAGCCAAAGCAAGAGAATAATAAAAACATCTGACAAGCGCACGTCATTTAAAAACCATTTCCTCCTTAACATCAAGCAGACCGGGAGGCCGCTCCAGGGCCAACAGGCAGCGGAGAGCTCAGGAGGAGACGGTGCCTGGGGCTGGGTCAGCGAGTCCAGGTTGCCACTAGCCCTCCTTGAGCCTGGCAAGAGCTCCCCAGAGCACTGCTGGCATCGCAGGGTGCTCCTCCTCGGGGTCTGCCTTGGAGGGAGCCCAGCGGCAGGGCAGGAGCTCCGCCCTGGGCTGCAGCGTGGCTGAGCCTTGAGGTTCAGCTCCACGCAGGAGCATCCCCAAGTTCCCCAGTGAATTAATTTCCCCCAAACTTGCCCAAGCATGGAGAAAGCCTTTTCCCTTACTCTTCCCCTTGTCAGTGTGTTCATTCTGCTTTTCAGAAACACTCGTTCCCATCCCTGCAGGCACCATGGGGAGGGGTACCTCTCATCCCAATACACAGGAGACAGACTTCTGCTCTTTGGGATCTCTGGCCTCGTCTCTCTTGGCTCTTGGTTTGCACCAGGGAGGGCTGAAAAAGCTCTGTGGAAAAGATTTCTTGGGAAATGTTGATTAGAAGGATTTTAAATTTTAAAAAAACCAAACTCTTAGATATTCTCTCGAATTTATGTATTTAAAAGTTAAATACAAGAAACTCGGATTTTGGTGGAGTTTCTTCAGGCTTGTTGTGGTTTAACCCCAGCCAGCAACCAAGTGCCATGACAAGGCTTCTTTTATTTCATTGGAAGGAGCAAACAATGTGGGAGGGTTGGAGGGGGATCTGTTTTCTAGCAAGTTTTATCTCACTGTGACTGAGGGAAGAAAAACTAAGGAAGAAAGGCAAGTGGTAAAGCAGAGGGAGGGAGGAAGGCAGGGCTCTGCCGGCGGGGGAGAGGCATTTCCAGCTGAGATGAGCAAAAGTTGACACAACTGCTGGACCCTCCAGCAGAATCCCTGTTTACCAGTGGGAGATGCCTTAGAAACTGCTCCCTGTGCAGAGCCAGCGTGAGGGAGAAGCACCACTCCCCCAGAAGGGAAAGGCTGAAAACTGGGGAGAGATGGAAGGTTTCTGAGGGGGAGAAGTGAGGCCAGGGCTTGGGTGGGGGCTCAGGGACCCGTGCCCAGGGCAGCCGAGGGATCCTTCCTCTGCTGAGTGCTGTGCTGATATCATATGTGCTTTGCTCTTGACAGGACTCAGACACCAAGCCCGGAGCCCACCATGCTGTGCCCCGCTCTCAGGACGTGTCTCGGGCTCCTCATCCTCAGCGGTGAGTGCCGTGGCTGGGCAGTGCTGTGTGATCCCCGGGGGGCTCACCTCAGGGTGAGGGGAGGAAAGGAGCAGTGCCATGGGGAAGCACCGGGGTGCCCAGCACGCTCCAGGCACATCTCTCCCTGCTAATGCCTCACATCCACGGGCTGACTCAGTCCTGTGGCGGGGTGGATGTGAAGTCCCCGCCTGCTTCGTGGTGATGCACAGCACGGTGAGAGAAGGAGACCTTTCCATAGGCAGCAGTGCCAGGTGTGCTCAGACCTTCCTTAGCAGACTCCTGAGAACCCACATTGGCCGGACACCCCCCAACAGGAGGGATTTGGTCAGATCCCATGTATCCAACAGCCCCCCACAGCAAGGCACCAGAGCTCCTGGCTGCACCTGGGCTGTTCACAGCATTGCTGCACGTCCCTGGAGCTGTCCCCAGCTGTCCTGCCCACCTGTGGGGACACCAAGAGAGGAGCACATGTCACAGCCCCACTGGGACATCTGGGCAAATGGTGGAACAAGGAAGCTGGGAGAGACACAGGGAGCCATTCAGGAAGACCTTGCCTGCTCTATTGCTTCCCAAGGATTTCCTGCAAGGTTTTGCTTTCATTCCTTTTTCACTTTCTTGTAAGCTGGCATTGTTTCAGCCTAGTCTGTGTCCTGTCTGACACTGTCTGTGTGGACAGGCAGCCAGAAGAGCAGGGAATTGCCTCCTGTCCTCCTTGGGGGTTCTTCACCCAATATTACCACAGACAACATGGGCTGCATTGAACACTGCTAAATCCTGTGGTGTCTGATTTGCTCTCCAGTAAGGGTTGCAGGAGGTACAGGGAATAAAGGGTGAGCCACCAAGGTCTGGGCTGACAGGACATTTCTGAGGGGAGCATGGGTTTGTCAGTGGTGATAACACTAGGGAAGGCAAATCCAGGAAAGTTATTTTTCAGTGTAGGGACTGACACTACAAAGCAAACACATTGCCATGAGGTGCTGCTCCAGTGTGCTTCTCTGTGGATTTCAGAGGAATTCATTTTGGTCTCATGTCACTCCTCTCTCAGGTCTGCTGGAGGTAACATCTGGGGACAGCAGGCTGCACATTGAACCCAGAGACACCGAGCTTGTCCTCAGCCTCCACAGCACCTTCTCCCTCCTGTGCTACGGGGACAGAGAGCTGGTCTGGGAACGGGAGGGGCAGCCGCTCGCTGCCTCGCTGGAGCACAGGGATGGTGTCTTCGTCAGCAATCTCACCCTGAGGAACGTGACAGGCCATCACACCGGGGAGTACACCTGCACCTACAGCCCTGAGCAGGCTCCAGAGCCAGCGGAGAGGAAAGCCCTGTACATCTACGTTCCAGGTAGGGGACAGCATGTGCGTGCCTGTGGGTTTCCGCAGGGTTTAGCAACTAGGAGAAAAAGGGTTTTGACTTATTGTTCTGTCTGCAAGCACCTGGCCTCCCCAGATCCCTCCTCCAAATGCAGGAGAGCCCTTATGGTAGGTCTCTCTGGCTGTGGCATGTCTCTGGTGTGCCTGCTCACGGGGAGGCCCATGTGTGGTGTGCTGGGACGAGTGGTGGGGGAGGCCGTGGTGCTTAGTGGTGCTGGGTCTCTCTCACCCTCCCAGGAGAGGTTTGACAAGCACACGACCTGCAGCTCTACTTTCCCAAGGGAAGCATGGGAAGAAGTATCCTGCTAATGTGGAGTCAGGGCCCTGTCTTGGAGTATTCCTGGAGGAGCACAGAGCAGCCCTGGTTAAGCTTCAAGCAGCTTTCTCTAACCAATGTTCCCTCTCTCCCACAGATCCCTCCCTGGTTTTCCTTCCCGCAGTCACCTCTGAAGAGGTCTTCATCTTCATCACGGGCTACACAGAGGCTGTCATCCCATGCCGTGTGACCAACCCACAGATGCAGGTCACCCTCTATGAGAAGAAGGTGGAGAACCCCATCCCAGCTACGTACGATCCACAGCAGGGGTTCAAAGGCTTCTTTGAGGATAAGACCTATTTCTGCCGGACATTTGTGGATGACCAGGAGGTGGATTCAGATACTTTCTATGTCTACAGGATCCAGGGTGAGCTGACATTTTCTTAGCACAGCTGTGCACCTTCAGGCCAGTGGCAGGGGACACCAAAGCTCTCCCCCCGTCTCCTGAATGATGATCAATTTGGAGGCTGGATTTAGTCCTGTTCCATTAGTTAATGGGTTCTGCCTACAAGTCAGCTCCATCCCTCAGGGAAGACAGTTTCCAGTGGACCAGTCCACCCAGGATAAATGGACTGGGTGCCCACTTATCCCTTCCTAGTTAATCCCTTTCTTCCACCTTTCCCACAGTGTCATCCGTGAACGTCTCCATCAGCGCAGTGCAGACCATGGTGCGCCAGGGAGAAAACGTCACCGTGATGTGCACCGTGAGCGGCAACGAGCTGGTCAACTTCAACTGGGATTATCCCCGCAAACAAGTGAGTGCTCCACACCCACAGGCTCTGGGAAGCAGCTCCAGCCTTCACCCAGATGTGTCACGGCAATCACTCATCCATATCCCATGGCAGAAGCTGTGGGATGCTGCTGCTGCCATACAGGGGGGTTTGATGGGGATATGCTTGGATTAAGACTGTCTGTCTCAGGGGTCTCTGATGGGTGCATGTTCCCTGTCCCTGTGGCAGCCAGACTGGGGTCCTCTACCACTTTCTCTCCCCTCCCTGTGAGCCCAATGGCAGAACATGTTCTTGGTTCCTCAGACCATGTCTCCTGTCCCCATTTTGCAGGCAGGGAAGGCTGTGGAGCCAGTGACTGACTTCCTGCCTGGATCCACTCATGAGATCCGCTCCATCCTCATCATCCAGAATGCAGAGCTGGAGGACAGTGGGACCTATGTCTGCAATGTTTCCGAGGGATACCATGAGAAAACGGACCGGAAAGACATCGCTGTCCAAGTGATCGGTGCGTTGCTGCCCACACACCCAAAGCCAGCAAACCACGTGGGTGTCCAGGCAGGATGTCCCAGAGTGCCCCCCTCTCCTCTCTCACAGCCTCCAGCTCTCTCCCCTCCTCACTTGTACTCTAAGTAACCATGACAACGAATGAAACCTCACCCCGTGTCACCCCTGCCCACTTCTTGGCTTCGAAACATCCCAAATCTCCCATCATGGCTTTTGCAACCCTTTAAGGCACTTAAAGGTATGGGTAAGATACCTTCTTCTGCACTGTGCAGTGCCAAAGTGATGGGAAGACATGTTGTCCTGCATCTGCATCTGACCTTCTTTCCTGTAATTTGAGGGAAACTGCCCCATCTCCATTATCTCTACAAGACAGCAGCCACATGCTGCCCTGTAGGCTCCTCTGCTTCAGAGTGGCTCTGCATCCACACTCCCCTCAGACACAAGCCTGAGGTCTTGAGGGATGGATCTGGAGCTGCCTCACCACTTCTGGGTGTTCAGAGAGTTTTGTTCCAGATCCATGTTTATCCAAAGGGCCAGGGAGGGGGTTGTTTCCCTCTCTGACCCCCCTCTTCCTCTTGTCCCCTCTCAGAGCGTGGCTTTGTGCACTTCCACACCCATCTGCCCAGCACGGTGTACGCTGAGGTCCACAAGAGCCACACTATCCAGGTGGAAGTGGAGGCTTATCCCCAACCCAGCATTGTGTGGCTGAAGAACAACAAGACATTGACCATGGAGAGCAGCAGCGAGTTCACCATCACCAGCAGGAACCTGTCAGAAACCAGGTGTGGGCCCATCATTCCTCACCAGGGTGCAGGGAGGGGGTAATTCACAAAGCAATCTCCAAATTGCTGGTTGGACACAGTTGGTGGTTGAATGGTTTTCTGTGAGTGGATTTCGAGCACGCCTCAGGTGGGTGGGAGCTGGTTGCCTCCAAGCATTATCAGTCCCCAGGTGCCTTCCCACAGCCATCATTCTGGGCCTGTGTCTCCCCCAGGTACCAGACAGCTCTGGTGCTGGTGCGGGTGAAGCAGGAAGAAGGAGGATTTTACACCATTCGGGCTTCCAATGAAGATGATGAGCAGGAGCTCTCCTTCCACCTGCAGATAAATGGTGAGGATGGGCATGCGGACACATGGCTGGGGAGAGAGGGAGCAGCTGGGAGGGGTGGCACCATCCTTTGCTGCAGAGCCCTCAGAATGAAGTCCTTACTCCTCTGGCTGCAACTCCAGAGTGGTCTTGCTTAAAGAAAGAGCATTCAAGCAAGAAACACGCTCAGGTGAAATATCTCACACTTGGCCTCAGAGCAAGGGGGACAGGGAGGGAGCACAGACCCCATCGGCTTGGCCCAAGGTAGCAGATGTAGAGATGATTGTACAGCTGTGATGTCCAGGACTTTCCCCCATGCTCACCCTGATCTCCAGCCAAGCTATATGGGGGCAGATCTCCTCCATAACCCCCTCAAACCTTACTCTTCTTGCTGTTCCCTTTCGAAAATAAAACACAATTAATGTAATGAGTCCTACCTCATCCCTAGGCTATGGCAGGGGTACAGTAGACTCACATTCCCCAGAGGAATCATGTTCCCCTTCCATCCTGCAGTCAGAAAGGAGGATTAATTCCCATCACCGTCTTTTGGTTTCAGTGCCAGCTAAAGTGGTGGATCTCAAGGAGAACAGCAGTGCCAGCGGTGGGGAGCAGACTGTAACATGCTCTGCTGAAGGCATGCCCCAGCCAGAGATCAGCTGGTCTACTTGCAGCGACATCAAATGGTGAGTGGAGGGATGGAGGCCATGAAACAGCTGGACTTTTATTTACTAGAATAACAGGCTATTATTTAATTGTATTCTGCTGGCGCACACACCTGGGCACCCCATGGTGGTGCGTGGCCCCTGCTGCCTCTCAGGTGCCTTTATCCTCTCTGAACCAGGTGCAGCACCAAGGGACAGCCCACCCGGCTGCTGGGGAACGAGTCGGCCGAGATCGGCGTGCAGACCAACGCCTCGTACCACGCGGAGCGGCAGCTGTACCGCGTCAACAGCACCCTGCAGCTGCACAGGGTGCACGAGCCCCTGCTCCTCAGGTGCACCGTGCAGAACTTCCTGGGCACCAACTCCCAGGACATCACTCTGGTCCCACACGGTGAGGGCTGAGACAAGTTTCGAGGCAGTAGCGGGGAGATAGACCTTTCTGTGTCTCCGGCCTGGAAACCTGGGTGATTCTGCCCCAAACGATGCTTCCTTTGGGTTGAACAGAAAAGATTGCTCCAGTAGGAGTATGGAGCCCTTATGTCCAATGGCCACGGGTATGCTCTTCCCACTACTGGCAGGGTCATCTCTCCAGGGAGGCAAGACAAGAGTGCCTGAGCAGGTCCCCAGTGTCTTGTTATTAGCCCACGGGTCACTAGATGGTGCCACGGACTTGCCACGTGCTGAACATCCCAAATATGAGGAAGGATGGTCTAAGCCCAGGCCCAGAGCTGCCAGCTCTCCCCCAAGCAAAACAGCCCCTCTAGATCTTTTCACCCTCCCATGGCCAAACCTCTCCTGAGGCAGAAGGCAGTAACAGCCCGTCACCCCATCATCCCTGCGGGGCTGGCCCTGCAAGTGCTGGGAAAGTCGGTCCAGAAGGAGACTGCCCCTACCCAGAGAACACCTCAGGGTCAGTGTCTGGGACCCCCCTGCACTGCTCTCACCTCCTTTCCCTGGGTACTCAGGGGTGGAGGAGTCTGACTGCTGTCCCTGTTACCTCTGCAGCCTTGCCATTCAAGGTGGTCATCATCTCTGTCATCCTGGCCTTGCTGGTCCTCACCGTGATCTCCCTGATCATCCTGATCGTGCTGTGGCAGAAGGTAAAAGAGGAGAGTGCTCCCAGGCTGACACAGTGGTACCCCAGGGTTAGGGTGGCTGGGCCTGATGATGCCCCAGCTGTGTCAGGATCTATGGGCCTCCATCAGTTCCTGCATGCCCCTGGCATCTCTGGGGTAGATGAGGAATGAGACAATTACTGTAGGGACCAAAGTCCACTCCCTAACAAAGTCCACACACATCCCCCACACCCTTTCTGACTCCCAGCCTCTCAGACGTTTCTTTTCCCTTTGCTCCCTTTTCCAGAAACCTCGTTATGAAATCCGCTGGAAGGTGATTGAGTCAGTCAGCTCCGATGGGCACGAGTACATCTATGTGGATCCCATGCAGCTCCCTTATGACTCCACCTGGGAGGTGCCCAGGGACAAGCTGGTGTTAGGTAAAGGCTCTGCAGGTCCCACTGATGGATTCCTGAGGTCCTGGCTGTCTGGGAGTGATAAGTTTTGGGTTGAGATCTCCAAAAGAGACCAACTCAGAATAGACACAGAGATCTCTGGAGATACAATGTGGTCCTGGAACAGGGGGATCATCTGGGATTGTGGTAGGAGGCCAGCTGCTCCCGCTGGCATTAAGCACCATGTTATTCCTGGCTATCCCTCCTTGTAGCTGGCAGTTCCGGAAAGGAGCCCCAGACCCAAACATCATAGCTCATGACCATGTCCATGCCCACCAGGATGGCTGCAGCAAGGCTGATGTGGTTTCAGACAGGCAACTTGTCTTTTCCAGGCTCCTCTCCTCACCTCTCCTCTAGAACATTGCCAACTTTGCCTCCTTGCTGTTTCTTTGCAGGACGCACTCTCGGCTCCGGTGCCTTCGGTCGTGTGGTGGAGGCAACAGCCCATGGCCTGAGCCATTCACAGTCCACCATGAAAGTGGCAGTCAAAATGCTCAAATGTGAGTTCTCCCCCTTTCCCCACCCAAAAGCCACAAGACCAGTCAGTGCCACACTCTCCCCTCCTTGCCCTGCTGCTCACACTGGCTCTCCCCAACAGCCACAGCCCGCAGTAGTGAGAAGCAAGCCCTCATGTCCGAGCTGAAGATCATGAGCCACCTGGGACCTCACCTCAACATTGTCAACTTGCTGGGGGCCTGCACCAAAGGAGGTAGATGAGCCCTGAGCACCCTATCTCCTCTCGCTGCTTCCCTGGGCTGTGCTTATGAGGACACACACCCTTAGGAGGACAGCCTTCTATCCTTAGATAGAATAATTCCTGTTTTCTGGTTCCAAATGATTCACCCTTCTCCTAAGAAGGTCTTGTGGGACTCTGAACACTTTTCTTCCAACCTGATTGAAACCGGGAAGGCACGTGTCTGTTAACCCCCACCTCCCTGCACAAACACGAATTTCAAATGCCGAAAAATGCTCAGTACCGGAAAGGTGGCTTTTCCCTTTGGCCCTGCCTAGACATCCTGCCGTCTGGTAATATCCTTGTGGGATGAAATTCAGGGCCACGGTGGCCAAGGCAGGGCTGACACAGGTGTTCTGTCCTGCCAGGGCCCATCTACATCATCACCGAGTACTGCCGCTACGGGGACCTGGTGGATTACCTGCACCGCAACAAGCACACCTTCCTGCACTCCTACGGGGAGAAGGCACGGCGAGAGGCAGAGCTCTACGGGAACACCCCCAAGGAGGACCATGTGCACAGGTACCAGGGAAGCAGCTCTCTCCTCCTCCTTGGTGCCTGCCCCATCCTAGCCCCATCAGGGAGGGAGGCTGGCACTGCCTGGAAGGATCCTATGTTTCTCCAGAGCAGTGAAATAAACACTGGCCCAGCACTGGGACACAGCTGGCTGCTCTGTTACCTTGTTAGACCAGCCCATGTGCCAACCTGCGACCTCCAAGCAGCTCCTGACAGTGAGGAGTTAGCAAAATGTGTGTTCTGGAGCCTGAGTTTGCTAGCACACATGCCAGCTGCTCCATGCCAGTTGGGAATATTTCCTGGCATCGTTAACTTTATTTGCATAACCATAGCCAGTCACTGAGTACAGAGACAAAGGGTTTTCCAGCATGTCTTAATCACTGGAGACCTCAGCTCTGCATTTCCAGGGCAGGTTGAGTTGCTACTGAGCCTAAGGGAGAAGTGCTGGAAGGAGGGCAATTGCACAAGAAGTGCCACAAGGAAAGGGAAATGGTCCTTCATCTGGTTGCCAGCTGTAAGGGATGCAAGGCAAGGCACAGAGAAATAGTCCCCTGGGAAGTTAGAAAGCAGCATTTCCTTCCAACATGCCAAAACAATGGTAAAATAGAGCAGTATTACAGCTCCCCCCTGCCCTTTCTGCCTGAAGCCAGCTGAGATCTTCCTAAGCACTAAGCCGTTTGCACACCACTGCATCCATGATGCAGGGCTTCTTTCCCGGCTGTGTGGGACATTTCAGTCCTGGAGCTGAGGGTTTGTGAATTTCAGACTCACAAATCATTGTCTCCAGCCCTCACGTCTCCTCTCCTCTGGATCTGAACAGCCTCTTTGCTTCCCCCCACAGCCACCTCTCCATGTCCGTCGAGAGTGACGGGGGCTACATGGACATGAGCAAGGACGACTCCCTGGATTATGTGCCCATGTCTGACATGAAGGGTGAAGTCAAGTACGCTGACATCGAGTCCTCTAACTATGGCACCCCCTACGAGCTGGACAGCTACTCCCCCTCAGGTAACAGTTTGGCCACAGCAGGAGGGAGAGGCGCTTGTACTTTGGCTGCTAGGTGCCTGTGCTTGCAAAGGTTACCTTTGGGACACGTCCAGCAGCGGTGGCAGATGTCCTCACAATGAGAGCTCCCAGCTCTGCCCCTGTGTTGCTGGAGGCAGAGCATTCCCCAGTGTGTCCTTCCACGAGTGGGAGGCTCGCCAGTGTGCTGGGTAACACCAACATCCACCTCTGCTTGCTCTCCAGCTCCTGAAAGGACAGACCGGGTGACACTGATAAATGAGTCTCCACTCCTCAGCTACATGGACTTGGTGGGCTTCAGCTTCCAGGTGGCCAATGGGATGGAGTTCCTGGCTTCCAAAAACGTACGTATGCTGGCTGGTCTGTGGAGCCTGCAGTGGTGGTGGCCAACAGTGAGTTCTCTGCCATGTCCTGTGGTCAGCTTCCTCCCACTGTCCCTCTGTCCATGCCAAACTCCTCCTGGGAGAAGTGGCCGTACAACTGAAGATCTGCTGACCACTTCCCTTTGGAAACACAGTTCTGGAGATCAGCATGACTGTATTTGCATGTGACGGCTAGCCCTGGCTCACACTGAGCTTCAGACCTCAAATTCCCTGACTCTGTGCTCCTCCTGAGCTGTGTTCAGCACAGCTGTGGCATTATATCATCCCTATTTACTGGGATGACCAAACAGTGTACAGGGAGCTAAAGCACAAGGCACTCTGCAGCAGAGCAACTGCTCTTCCTAGACACCCTTACTGCACTGCATGCTCTGAGCACCCCAGGACTCATCAGAAGTGCTTGTTTGGTGGAAATTAAGCCACCATGGAGGACTAGGCTCTGGGATTTCCTAAGGTCTGGCTTAGCCCAGGGCAGGCAGTAATATAGCTGGATTGTGTGAAGCATCACACAGGGCAGGGCTAACAGAAGGCATCAGTGGCATCAATGCAGAGAGAAATTCCTGTCTCTCTGGCCCCAGCCAGACAGTCTGATCCCTAAAAGTGCATGGTCAGTGCTCCCGCAGCAAGTGTCAGGGCTGTTCCTATGGAAAACATCCAACATGTTGGAAAACTGGGAGGCACAAGCCAGGCTGGTGTAACCCTGATGTCTTCGGGCTGCTGGGTTGGATTGTCCAAACAAAGATGGGGACACGACCTCCTTCCAGCCGGCCAAGTCCCCTCGCTTGGTCTGGCCCTGGCAATCCCCTCTCTGCTGGGTTGTTCACATTCCCCCTGCTGGATCCGTATGGCCGTTGCTGTCACGGGGGAAGCAGTCCAGGCAAACAGCAAAAATGTGGTAGCTCTGCTAGTGGTCGAGCCATGATTGTCCCTAGAGGTGAAGGAGACACCTGAAATGACGTGAGGTGACTCCTGTCCCTGCAGCCCCAGGGATGGGCTAGTGCTGGAGCGGGGCTGTGTCCTCGGGCTGTCTGAAGGCCCCTCGCAGTGACAGTGCTCTGTCTCCCCTCTGCAGTGTGTGCACCGGGACCTGGCTGCCAGGAACGTCCTCATCTGTGAGGGGAAGCTGGTGAAGATCTGTGACTTTGGCCTGGCGAGGGACATCATGAGGGACTCCAACTATATCTCCAAAGGCAGCGTGAGTACCAGGATCCTGGCGAGGTCCTTCTTCCCGGGGCTCTGGGCCTGGCACCCCCTACATAGTCTCTGTGAGCCATCAATGTGCCCAGGGGAGGTGACAGGGCAGGACTCCCAGGAGATGATGTCAACAGCCAACCATCCTTCACTTTGTTTGCTCTGCACACTGGGGAGTAGCAGAATTGCATGCCCACATCTCCTGGCTCTTTACAGAAGAACCTGAGCAGCAGCAAAACCAAGGATTGTCCCCTGTACACCATCCCGATCGCTGGCAGCAGTGCTGCATCCTGCCAGCACTGAGTGTGGTCCTGAGCTTCCAGCAGGAGGAAGGCAAGGTCAGGCAGCTTGGTAGGGCTGTAGTGACTCACTGACCACTCTGTAAAGAGATTCACAGGATTCTGCTCTAACCACTAGACCACAAGTGAAGAAGTGTCTTCTTGCAAGCAGCTATTTTCCAGAGAGATGTCTCCAATCCTTTGAGGCAGGAGAGGATAAGGCTGTAATTGAGCTTTGCCAGAAAGCATTTCCCTGTGATTTCAACAACAACCTATCCACTCCAGCCATGAGGCACTTGGTAATCTCCAACCCCAAGCAAAGCAGGCCATGTAATTCCCAGAGAAACTGAGGCTGGGGGAGCTGAGAATGGAGACAGGTGCCTTAAACCCCAATCTCTATCTAATCTACAAACTACTTAACTCCTCTCATGCTTTCTCCCATGTGCTGTCAAACAGGTGCTCAGAGCTTAGGCAGGGGGATCCTCCTGCAGAGGGGCTGGGGTTTCCAGTCTAGCCTTGACATAGCTGCTTTCCTGTCCAAAATGGGAAATGAAACTGAGCTCCTTTGCAATCCTTCCTGGAGATTATTTTGGTATTCATTGTGCAAGCAAATCCCAGGAGCAGCACAGCCAGTGCTGCCTACGAGCTGGTCAAGTGAGGCACTTTTTTTTTATTACTCTACGTGAGTAAGAACAGAAAATAAGCTGGCTGTATCCTTTGGCTCTTTTCTGGTCATCCCTTAGCCCCCTCCAGCCTGGTCTCAGGTTTCCAAAGTCAGATAGGCCTGGACTTTCTTCAGGAGTCTTTGGTGGGGTTGTGCAAGTCAGTGGCCTCCTCAAGAGTGAGGGAAGAGAGAACACACATGGTGACATGTGTGCATTCATCATGGCAGGCTGTGATGGGAATGGATATAGCACATCCATCCTTTCCTCCTGCCTGCTGGGTCTGTTCTGCACAAAGAAAGAGGCAACTGCTCCCTCCCAGAACCAACTGACAGCAGATGTCACCAAATGTGTGGGACTCACAGGCAGATCTGAATGGTCTTCTTTGCTTGTAATTTGGGTGTCAGGCTCTTACCTGTTGAAACAAGTGCTGTGGGTACAGCTGACTCTCTTCTTGTTTCATTTTTGATTCTCTCTTAGACCTTCTTGCCCCTTAAGTGGATGGCTCCAGAGAGCATCTTCAACAACCTCTACACCACCCTGAGTGATGTGTGGTCTTTTGGGATTCTTCTTTGGGAGATATTCACTCTAGGTAAGTGCCCTGGATATCATGGGGGTGTCTGTAGTTCTGATAACATGTTCGCAGGATCCCTTCAAAAACAATAAAAGTGCATTTCTAACCCCCAAGTCCCTACCTTACCAGTCAGAGTAGCACTTCATTCCCTGTCTCCTTCTTCCCCATGCTCACGTTGCATTCGGAAGTGAAATGAAACAGGAAAGGTAAAGAAATAAGAAAACCTTGGTGTGAAATGCATGTTGGCCGGAGAGTGGCAGGCAATCCAGCAGCCTGATTCCTGCTCTCCCTTTACCCCCAGGAGGGACTCCATACCCTGAACTGCCTATGAATGAACAGTTCTACAACGCCATCAAACGTGGCTATCGGATGTCCAAACCCACCCATGCCACTGATGAAATGTAAGTGCTGTCCTCATGTGTTTGCCCTGGACGTGCTCTACACACCACAGAAGCATTTCTGCCTCTGTTTTCCTCACCTGCTAGCTCAGTGCTCTCCCTTCTCTCTTGGCAGCTACAACATCATGCAGAAGTGCTGGGAGGAGAAGTTTGAGATCAGGCCATCCTTCTCACAGCTGGTGGTGCTTATGGGAAACCTCCTGGTGGATTGCTACAGAAAGGTATGTCCAAAAGTGCTGGAGGGACAGAAGAGGGTCAGTGCCTTGGCGAGGGCCCTCATTCAGGATTTGGGGATGAGTGTTTAGTGCTGCAATGCCAGAGGATTTTGCTGTGACCAAGGTTGCATTAGTTGGAACAGCCAGTGAAGGTGGTTTGGGCATCCCAGGAACATCGCCGAGACAACTGCATCGCCAGACAGGCAGCTGGTAACTCAGCAACTGCGGAAATCAGAACTGGCAGAAGATCAAAATCCTGCCTCCAGCTGTTTGGTATTTTGGTGCTGGGAAGTTGTGCCACTGATCTCTCCCTTAGGAAAGGTTCATGGCCCATCTTTGTTGGAGTAAGGGCAGCTGAACCCAGCTAGAAGATGCCAGCCCCATAGGAAAACCCTGGCAGGCAGGAAAAGGAAACACAACACAGGTGCTTTCTCCCCACTCACAAGACCTTTCCGTTTCTTTGGTAACCTGCCCTGTGAGAGCAGAGGTACCAGCAGGTGGATGAAGAGTTCATGAAGAGCGACCACCCCGCTGTTGTCCGCACAAGACCCACAATTCCTGTGCTGAACAACGCCCGGCTGGCTGCCAGCTCCCCCAGCAGCAGCATCCTCTACACAGCCGTGCACCAGAACGGGGGCGAGAATGATTATATCATCCCTCTTCCCGACCCCAAACCTGAGGCAAGCTGTGACCTCCCTCAGGAGGCCTCCATCAGCCGGGCCAGGTAAAAACATTGCTTCTGAGCGTTGTCCCTTCCCCCAGCTGTCCAAATCTGAAACAGGGACCTCAAGAGAAAATGGGGATGCTCTGCTGAGGCGTAGACAAGGGGTGGATATCCTGGGAGAGAAGGAGGGCAGTGTCGCCCCATCTGAGGTGCTGTGACCTGCATGAGCCCACATGGATGGAGATGAACGAGAGGAGCTGGGACATGAGCTAGGAGAGGGCACAATGTCACATCTCTGCACATCAGCCAGCACAGCTGAGGACAAACAACCCCACTCGGGGGAGGAGAGCACACAGGGAACCCTGTTCTGTAGAACCCCACCAGCCGTGTGTTGTGTTTGAGGGCTGAATAGACCCACCTGATACGGTCTGTTCCCCTGTGGGAAGCTACTCAGATAGAGTGGGGCTGCTGGGAGCTCAACACGCTTCTCAGTTGCTGGGAATCCTCTCCCACCAGGAGACTTGGCACAAGACACTCATTTCTGTCTCCCTCTTGTTTCCCTTCAGCTCTGTGCTGAACGAGGCCCACACATCATCTACGATATCCTGTGACAGCCCTCTGGGCCTCCGGCAGGACGAGGAGCAGGAATCCGACCCACAGCCAGGCTGCCAGGAGCCAACCACGGGGCACCAAGAGGTGGAGGAGAGTTTCCTGTAGTCAGAGCTGGGCTGACTTTGCATCTCCTTATGGAGAGGCCAGCTGAGGGGCTGACCCAGATGTCACAGAGAGCCATGCTTGCGCTTGTACATCAGGACATCCCCTCCTGTCCCAGCATTCCTCTTTCCCTCCTGTCTCCCGGTGCTGGGTGGGGAATTAAAGACTTTTCCCCACTGCCATCCCCTTCCCCCTTAAAAAGAGGTGGCTCAGTGCCAGAAATCCTCTAGATCACTGCCACATCCTCCTCAGTGATCAAGCCACTGCAGGAGGGAGACATCTCACAGACCAACATCTTTTCAAGTGGAAGACATAAGCTGATCTCCACGAGACGCCACTTTCTGCATTGCTAAGATGATACTCCAGCCTCTTCCTCCTCCATGGCAAGGAGTTTCGTCTCCTCTGCACCAGCACTTCTCTGGTGGTCTCAGCACCAGCCACACCGTGGTTCTGTGAAATGCCACTGGGACACATAATCCACCTGGAGCCTGTTGCTGGGGTGTAGAGAACCTGCAACACCAGCCTTCAGCTGCTGGAGGCTGGGAGTACATGGGATTCTCCTCCAAGCACAGTCAAGTCCTGAAGAGGCCAGCCAGTGTCTGGGAGGTACAGAATTAACCATTTTCCTCTCCTGACAGCTCTTCTATGGTGGATAGAGCATCATGAGCACTACAGGTATTCACAGCTCTGGGGCACAGCTCTGCATCCACCTGGAGGCTGTCACACCCTTTTGTGCCCAGCATGGCACCAGGAGCCCCAGGGGCCTCCAAATGCCAGGAACTCCAAATGCCCTCACAGTGACTTGGTTATAGAAGGAAAGAGGGCAGTCACTGTTGTTCGTGTTGTCTGTGTGGACACTAAGCTAATTATTCTCCATTGAAGATTTAAAGGGAACAAATATATTAATCCACTAGCCAGGGCCAGTATAAGGAAGCAATATGGTTATTCATTAATCTACTGCCACTACACCCAGCTCATCTGCTGGGAAATCATATAACCACGCCAGCTGCAGAATCCTTGTGCCTTATCTTTGGGAAGCAAAGGCTCACCTTTGATAAACTGTTCACCCAAACACCCTTCCTCAGGATGGGAGGTCTCGCTGTTCCCTCCTGAGTCACAGCAAGATTATGGGCAGAAATAAGGATGCCAGAACACCAACCCAGGGACAGTTCCAAAGAAAGAGAGGGAGAAAGGCTGGGGAGCTCCTTGGTCACAGCTGAACTGTATCTCACACCCTGCCATCTTCTGGGGTCAGGCAGAGCCACTGGCAGCCTGCCAGGGCTGTGAAATGTCACAGGGAGCCAAGCAGGGCAAGAGGAATCGGGGAGGATTCCTCTCTCTTGGAGAGTGTTTTGGAAACTGAAAGGGCCCTGACCTTTCCCCTGCTTCTCACCTCCTTCCCCACTTCTCCCAGATGGGCCAGGGGCTTCTTGTGCTCTCAGCTGGCACTTGAATGAGCAGACTCAGAGCAGGAGGAATACCAGGCTTTGGAAATCAGTTGTGACCCCCACCTCTGCGAAGATGAAAGCCAGACCCCAAAACCGCAGGTCTGACACCACAGAAGACAGCAGGTTTTTCTCTGAAATGAGTTTCAGTTCACACAGAGCTCTGTTCACTGCATGTCCCCTACTCCCATTAACTCTTCATTGCCCTACTCATGCACATCTCTCTGTGCATCCTACAGGAACTGCCCAGGCAGGTTTACAAAATCAGAAATTCAATCAGCATCTAGCTGGGCTTCTGCCACCTCAGAGCCACTGAGAATTTATTTTTTTTTCCAAAATATGAAACTTATGCCAGAAAGCCCCAGCAAAACAGCTTCTGTTTTAGGTTTTCTACCATTCCAGTGCTGCCATTTATGCGGCTAAAGGAGGAGTAGGTGTTTTGTGAGCTGATGTCCTTGGTAAAATGTGAACATAAGAAATAGCACTTTTATTGGCAGCCAGCAGAGGATATTTTCAGCCTATGTGGTCAGATTCCCCACCATCCATAGGAAACATACTGTGAATGACAACTGTTTTTCCATCCTCTGTTCCTCCTGCTTGTAATGAAGGAGCCATCTCCTGTGGCCACGGTTCATTAAATGATCCTCACTGCAGAGAAGCAGTAATTTATGAGATCCTTTGGGTCAGACCGCTTGATTTTTCTAACATGTAAGGTGCTTGGCAGGACCTGTGTCACTGCAACTTGAGCCCATAGGGTGGTACATCACATCATCCTAACAGCCCCTGTCTGCACCAGCTCCATTTTTAATTCATCCTTCTCTATCAAAGATGACCAGAAGTACCCGGTACTCCAGGTGAGGTCAAACCTAGACCTCACACAGGGCATTAATAGTTCTGGTCTGTGCTGGTCTGGACTTGCCTGGTGTAGCTTTGGAAAATACTGGCCTTTTCCCAGCCACAACACGCTGAGAGCTTGGAGTCATCCTCTGGCCAATTGAGGCACCTACGTCTTTATACACTTCCAGCATTTCTAACCAAGCTACTCCCTGCTGTTCCAGACATTGGGTCATTAGCAAATTTTGTTAACAAACTGTTATTTTTGGGCTGGACTGACTAATAAAAATATTAGATACTTCTAGCAACAAGAACAATCTGAGAGAGCTACTTTTACTACCTCCATCCAGCCCAAAGATTTCCCCATTAACACATTCTCACTTTCCCTTTGGCCATTTGCTTATTTCAAAAAATCCTGTTCTAAACTTCATCTTGTACAGATTTAATTGCTAATTAAATTACTAATTTCCCACTATCAAATAGTTTCCACAGTCCTAAAAGGGGAGATCTTCTCCCTGTTGGGGGAGCTCACGTATCCTGTCCTATTAGCTGGGCATTAGCTACATTTGGATGCCTATTGCATTTTGTCCCATTTGTAGATTTACTGCAGTTATTCTTTGCATCAAAACCTGTTCTGGCTGCTGATGGGATGCTAACCCCACCTCTCTACTCCTTCTTGAAGTAGGCATGCCAGGCTCTCTGCAAAATGGTACCATTCCCCATTCCAGAGGACTATGACCAAATACTTCCCTTTGGCCCTGTGATTTTAAGGGCTGGGTCTTGCACTTTGTGATATTTTCCTGTCCTTACTCAACCTCTCACAGCACCTTCAGCAAGTTGCAGTGACCAGACCTTCTCAGCCAGGGACAAGCTGGCAGCTGGACAAAGCCAACATATTTTGCTAAGCATCCCTCAAAGACAGGGTTTGGCAGAGCTGGGAATGACAGATCCAGCCCCACACTCCCTCGCTCTCTGCTGCCAACATTCCAGTCCCTGCATGGCCTGGCAGGTGAGGGCCAGGAGAAATGTTTGGCTGTTCTGGGCCCATCAGTTCTGTAGCCATAATTTCTCTGGTGAGACTCTGAAGGGAACCGGTCCCACTGGGTTTTCTGTTTTGATGATCAGTATTTTTGTTTGGGTGTGTTTCTGTGTTTAGAGGTGGACCCAAACTGAGCCCCCCGTGAAGGAACACGTGCCACAGCTTGGGCCCATCTCTAGTGCAATATCTTTTTGTTTGTAGATTATATTTTACTCTACAGCTGTTACATTGTTATCAGAACCAGTATATGCATAATCCTACTGCCAGTCACTATTCCATACGTGTATCCCAGAAACTAATGCAGCACTCTGGTGTCTCTTTCCACATTTAAGGTGTTCCTCAGACTGATGTGTGCACAGGTTTTAATCCTTTTGTCCTTCTCAGTTTGAGTGTGTTATTTTCTTAAGCGCAAGTGTCACGTTTAGTGTTTGTTTGTGTTGTGTTAAGAAATCTAGAGCACAGCGGACTTTACTTGTAACTGAATCGTCTCTGTTCACCTGCCAAGGGCACTGCGACAGGGTCCCACGGGGATGGGGGGCAGAAGTGCAGTGCAGATGTGCAGCCAGGGGAAGTCAGCCAGAAGTGAGAAGCAGCTCTTCTCTCTCTTCCCAGTCAGGGCTCTGGGCTGAGGGAGAGGCAGCACCACAAATAAGGGGCACAGAGCACTTAGGGTTTGCTGGTGGGGAAGCCCAAGTGCAAAGCTGGCAGATCTGGAGAAGGGGATTTCACAGAGTGCTAAGGGGACAAACTCCCTGCTCCAACGCACAAGTGCAAGGAAGAGCCCTGGCTGGGCTCAGTGCTTAGCTCAGGTTCCAGGATGACCAGGGAGCCTGGATGCAGCCTGGCTGTGCTCCCACTTGGAGAACACGAAGGTTGCCCTTTGGTGGCCCTCAGTAACCTTCTGGCATCCTTTGCCTCGGGTGGTGGCCCGGGCAGAGAGCAGCCAGGGCAGCTGCAGGTCCTCCCGGAGCACTGGGCAGCTTCAGGGCCACACAGGTCCTTCCTGCAGCAGATCCCAGCCCTGCCTGGACGCTGAGTGACCAGTGCTGACTGTGACAGTGGAGGCATCATGTCACCTGCAGGACTTGCCCAAAGCAGGCCAGATACTGCTAAGACTAAGATTTCATAGGCCAGCACATGCCTCGCTGGGCTGCCAGCGTAGTTCCCATTGTTTCAGCCAGAGACCTGAGGCCTCTGGGAAATGCCAAGGTGGATCTAGTTGGCTTTGGCAAAGGTAGGGGAACTGCTCCAGCAGCACTTTGGAGAGATGACTCTTGCCTGGGGTGCAAGAAGGCAAGGAGGCCAGCTTGTGCTGGCAGGCCTCTAGCATCCCATCACTCCTCTTCTTTCTTCTTTCATGGACTGATTGCACCAGAACTGCAAATCTTGCCCAAAGTGTGCCCTCTCCCCATCCTGCTGTGCTGGCTTGCTGCCATCACACTGTTCCTCTGCAGCCTTTCTGAGCAGCAGCAGCAGCACCTATCTCCATGCTCTCTGTCAAAATCAACATGAGGGCAAAGGAAAAAACAGAGTTCAGACTAAGGTACCAAAGAGTTAACATTTTTCTAGGTTTACAGTTGTATTTGTAGGATTTGTACTATGTCACATTTATAGCCATGAGATATTATTTTTATGCTGTAAACTTTTGCAAATACGTTTTTAAAGAAAGAGTTTAAAAATAAAGGTGTTTTTCATTTTGCAAAGTCCCATCTCTTCCTTTATTTGCCTGCTTTTGGTTGCTCCCCCCCCAGATGGGGCTGGGAATACAGCTTAACCCTGTGGTGGGTGAAGGCTAAGCGTGTTAATACGCTGTGCATGACCCCAGTGCTTAGTGAAAGCCAAGCTGGGAGCCAGGCAGGGAGAAACACTGCAAGGAGCAGCTGAGCTCGGAGACAGGGTAAGGAAAAGGGGCAGGATCTGCCCCATCTCGCTGGTAACCCCAGCTTGTGGGTCTTGTGGCAGGTGGGTAGAGGGAAGGATACCAGGAATTGTTCCCGTGTTTATCCCCGCTGCCTGGGGTTTGGGCCAGCAGCCCCAGCTAAGGACTTGATTGCTTTGAGCATTGTTGGGTCTGCTCTCAGATCAGGGTGGGGATGCAGGAGAAAGGACAAACTGAACAGTGGCTGGGCTGAAGGAGATAGCAGATGCCACAGCACTGATTTTTCCACATAGTTTAATATATAGTTTATACAGTTCAATAGCTCAGGGCAGCGGGAGGGCCTGGAGGTAGCAGTAGGGCAGGGTACCAGCAGGAGCCACACTGCAGAACACAGGGCTCCTCACGTCCAGCTCTCCTCCCTTCCCTCTAGGATGAGGAATTTGCTGATACTCTCAAAAGATGCAACTCCAAAATCCTGGCTCCCCACACCACCACTCTCTCAGACCCACATCACTCTGCTCCCATCACCTTTCCGCAGCCACCTTTCCAGAGGCACTGGTGTCCCCCAGCTGCATGAGAGACAGGCACCTCCTGAGTCTAGCCCAAAGTTTTCTCCTCTCTCTAGCTCAAATTCAACTGCTCCTCCGAAATCCATCACAAGCTGCAGAGCAGAGATGTTTACATCTGCTCTGAGCCATGTGCTTGGAAAGCCCAGGGTTGCTGCGAAGAGGGGCTTCGGAGTGAGGTTCAGACATATCAGTGTTGACCCTGTTTTCTGGCTGCGTGATGCAGCCCCCACTGGCAACAGTTGTGCCTCCCTCAGCTCCTGGAAACTCCCTGTGTACCCAAAGGCCCGAGGCATGGAGTGCAGCAGCAGGCAGGTCCAAGCTCCAGCAAGACTCCCCTTTCCAGCACGGCCTGTCCAGGGCTCCTGCCTTCGCTCATTTTTCCGGAGTGGAGGTTTGCAGCCTCCCTGACCAGCTCAGGATGATTCTCCCCAGATATTCTCTGAGTCACCTGGCACAGCTCAGTCAGGGCATTTTTCTCCAGGAGCTGAATCAGCAGGGAGAAAAAAAATCCCCTTTTCTCCAGAGAGGCTGCATCAAAGGCTTGGGGGGAAGCAGAGGGGGAATTGATAGACCTCAGCCCTGAACCCTGCAGGCTCCCACTGCCTGATCCCTGCCTAGCAGACCTTTTGCATGTCAGGATGTGCTGGAGAGAGGTCATGGGGCTGGAAATGAGCAGACCAACATGGGGACCCCCAGCAGGGCATTTCTCCCACCCCAAAACAATTCTCCTCTCCAGCCACGAGACAGGCACCCCATGGAAGAGCTCAGGGAAGCAGAGAAACTCAGACTACAGTGACCTGCGGGGGGTAGCCACAGCTCAGTACCAACAGGACACAGGTGTTCCACGTGTGTCCCCAAACTGCTGCAGGGCAGTTCAGGCAGGCATGGCACCATGGCCAGCTGTGCTCAGTGCTGGGGTCCCACAGGGCTCCCGGCCTGGGAAACAAGCCTGAGCTCCCAGTGCTCCCAGCCAGGGCTCACAGCAGCCTCCATTCCCCCTTCCACAGCCAGGCTGCAGCCTACCAGGCACTGAGCAAGTCTCATCCCACCTTTCACAACCATCAGGGCCTCCACAGACGTTCCTGGGCTTCAAGTGGTTCAAAGTAAGGCTGCAGCTCCTCCGAGAGCATGCCTGCCTTGTGCTCAGAGCTGCCTGGGCACGTGAGTTCCAGCAGCGCTCCTGGGGCTGAGCTGCTGCTTGCACACAAGATTTGGGGTGCAGCCTGCACGAGGAAGAGAGGGACACAAAAAAAGGAGGGAGGGACCCCAAGCTTGTCCCAGTGATCATGCCCAGGTGTGCCCAGTCCAGGTTGGGGACCCATGTGTCCAGGCTCTCACCTGGGGATCACTGCCATCAGAGATGCTCTGCAAGAGGCCCCCTCAAAGAGAAGAAGGAGGGCTGAGAGGTTATTTCCCTTCTCTCTATTAAACCTGTCTGGTTTAATACTTATTCACATTGGTGAGTCAGTTCTCTCTGAGCTGGCACTGGTTCCTGGAAAAAACAAAAAAAAAAGACTTAAAAAGAAGAAAGAGGGAAACAAACATCCTTTAAAAAGCCCCTTTGGCTCAAAAGGAGGAAAGAATAATCGAGCAGACATCTCCTGTGGCCCAGCTGCTTGACAGCCCCCCAGCTCTGGGCAGGAGCCCCCCAGAGCACCATGCTGCCTCTAATTCATGTTCTTCTTCCCTGCATCCTGCCAGGAAAAACTGCTGAGGGGAAACGTTCCTTGGCCAAAAGCTGCCTTTCCTTCTCTCTGGGCTCCCTCACGCTCTCCAGCCATCCTTCTGGCCAAAACCAAGAGCTCTCCATGTTCTCATGACTCTTAGTCATCTCCAGCACAGTCAGCCGTGCTCTCATCTCTTGGCCCCAGGACCTTGCTTTGCTAGTGCCTCTCTAACTGCCCCCTTTGGAGAAGCCCATTCCCCCCCAGACCGTGGAGGCTTCCAGGGCACTGCAGGTGCAGATTCAACAGCCACCTTGGTGCAGACATTTTGGAGCATCCCTTCTCTTTCTGCCCGTGGTTTGTCGTGGTGTTCCTGTCACCTCCCTGCTGTTGGGGCTGCAGCTGGGGCAGTTGGCAGAGCCCCTGGCTGGACCTTCCTCCCCTGTGCTTCCTCCCCAGCACTGTCAGGTGGTGGCTGTCACTTCCCACCCCAGAGCTGCTGTGAACAGCCCTGAACTTCTGCTGCAGCGTGAGGTTACCCAGAGACAGAGCAGAGAGCAAAGGGGCACCCTGTGTCTGACCGGATCCGCTAATCCTGCTGACTTGAGTGTCCCTGGGGGAACTGCTTTGCTTCAAGCCTTCCCTCACCCCTGTCTGGAAGACCCACGGTCCAGCGGAGGGTTAACAAAGTGTCTGATTAATTAATTACTAACGCTGCTAGTTAGCTAACTGCTTAATTACTGCTTCAGGGTGCCTGCCAGGTTGTCAATTACAGAAGGGCTCCAAGCAGCCTCCCCACCAGCAAGGCAGGGATGGGCTCCAGGGGACGAAGGGTCTGTGCTGGAGCCCTGGGGCTGCCTGGTGGTGACAGGGTCGCTGTGAGCCCCAGGCTTGGAGGTACAGGGACAGGAGAGAGCAGGGCTCCTCAGGTGCCCCCCAGCCCAGCCAGGAGGGGTCTGCCTGCTGGCCTCCAACTTGTCTCCCTGCCGGGGAGGGTGGTGAAGCTGGCGTGGGGCTTGGGAGTGATCCTGTGTGGCTACAGGACCCCTCTCTGCACCAAGGATCACACTTTTGCTTAACACAAAATAATTGGGCATCTTCACAGGGTTTTTCCCACCTGGGAGCTGCCCCGGGATGAATTGCCTTTGTGGGCCTGTTGTGGGGGAGTCTGCCATGTTCTGTGAGGGTCCTCAGGTCCCAAAGCCAGCAAGAGCCACTGCGCCTGAGGTGAAACCTGTCCTGCTGAAGTCAAATGGAATCCACTGCCTGCAAGTGTGGGGACACTTTGTGTCCTCACGCAAGGTGAAAGTGTGTAAATGTCCCTGGGAATGGGAGTGGCAGAAGCCAGAGAACATCAGGATTATCCCAAATCCTAGCATGGTGCAGTGGCCCTTGCCAGCCCTGGGGAGTGGTCTGGGGCGGTACACCTTTCTGAGACCTGAGGGGGACCCCCAACAGTGGGGGGACCCTGCAGCAGGGCATGCACATGGCCCCACCTCTGCCATGGGGTTTGTCACTGGTGACGTGACAAAGCACGGCCTGGTTTTTTTTCCCCTGTTTCAAAAACAAACAAAATAGGGAATTTGTTAACTTGTGGTCAGCTCAGAAAGGAGAAGCTCCCTACAGGGGAGCACTGGGGACGGTGCCCACGAGAAGAAGCACCCACTGCTCGCGAGGATCCTTCAGCTGCATCGGCTCCACGCTGGAGACACCACGGTCCCTGGGGACATGGGTCCTGCTCTCCTCCTGCTGCTCACTGCAGCTGGCTTCTGGCATGGTAAGTGAACTGACTCCCAAAGCCCCACATCGCTTCAGCGGAGTTTTGGGATGTGGTGAGGGTTTCCTGGGTGTCTGCTGTGAGTGCTCCATTCCTCCTCAGCTGAGGAGAGGTGACGGCCTCGGCAGGGACGGGGCTGTGCTGAATCTGGACTAACAGGCACGCAGCTCCTGGGGGTGGAGGGCTGAGCTGGGCTCACAGTCATGTGTCCCAAAAGGCTGCAGTGGTCTGGGACAGTCCCTGTTTCTGAAGGCTGCTGCAGGAAGCGGACACTGCTGTGAGCAGGTTCAAGGGTCCTTGGCATGGGTTGGGAGAATGTGTCTGCTCTGCAGCACTGCAGGGAAGAGACACCAGCGCTGGAATTCAGTGCAGACTCGGCTGTAGCAGCTTTCTGAAGGTCATGCAGAGCTGGCTGCACTGAGAGAGGGAGGGCAGTGGTGGAAAGAGGGTGTGATGCTGGTCTGTGTTGGCTCTGGAGCCTGGCTTGCTCCTGGCTGCCTGCAGCCCTGGCAAGGTAAGGCCAAGGAGGATGGAGAAGTGCACGTAACACAGGCAGAGCCTTGGCTGTGGGGAGAGGGGAGAGGGAAACTTCCCGTTCTTTGGGTCTGGACAGGGTTTAAGGTGAAGGAATGGTTCAGCAGCAACTGTGTCCTGAGGGAAGCTGTCTCCTAAATAACACTTTGCTCAAATGGGGAAGGAGTTTGGCGATGTTTGGTCTGTAGGTGAAGGAGTCAGGAAAATCAGCTGCACTGGCACCTTCCAAGGCGCCTCATGCCCAGCTGGAGTGTCTGAGGATTGCTGGTTTCTGGTGGTGCTGGCACGCACAACTGGGCTGTAGAGCCAGGATGTGATGGAAACAGAACTCGGGCGGCCAAGAAGGGAAAGGTGAACACGCCTGTTTTCTGAGGCTGCAGAGATGGCCAAGAGGTGATAAACCACTAACCTCAAAAAAGAGTCACTAAGCCTGTTTTGAGGTTTACAACCAAAGAGGTGGAAACCAGTACTACTGATCTGGTATTTTGGAGTGCTGAGAACCTCTCAGGTCCTATGTGGCAATCGCCTTAATATTCCTTTTGAGCGTGCTTGGGGACACAATGAGGCTGTGGGGTGAAGTCCTCCCTGGAAGGGGGCAGCCTGTGGGGAAAGCATTCAGCATGTGACAGGTAGGCAGCCAATCCTTCTTGAGCCACTGCAGTGCTCATGTTTTCAGCCCAGGAAATTTGCGTCCCTCTCACTCGTTGTTTCACTTCAAGTGACATTTGCAACATGTTGAGCAGAATTTTCTAGATCTGCTGTGCTGGGAACTGGGTTGTGAAGGCTGCAGGGTTTTTAATTTCTTGTGTTTTTTTACGATAATAGGGACTAGGCAGGCCTAATACAGATCTGTGAGAGATCATAATAATAGCTGTCAGGATCTCTCCAAAGGTTCCTTGAGCCACTGGCCGAGGCAGGTCACCAGCTGTGACATCTTCATGAGGCACTGTCTGCCGTGTCAGGCTGTAGGACACACATTTGTGTGAGTACCAGCACTGCTGACCATTTGCAGCACAAAGCTGCATCGTGCCAAGGTTCTACAAAGCAATAGCCTCCAGCTGGAGTCAGAGCCTGACTTCCTTCTCCTACCTCCTGGATTGCAAGTGCATCTTCTGTGAGCACCCAGGGCTGATGTAATGTGATTGTTGTGATCTGGGCTCTTGCTGAGGGAGGGTAAGGGGCTCAGATTAAGAAGAGGAAATGTTTTAAACCTGATCATCTTGCATCTGTGTTCTTGGCCATCTTTAGATGTGTTCCTAGGGGTTCTGTTTTCCTATTGTGGGCAATCTAAACCTCTGAGCTAAAAGCCCCAAGCAGAGCTGTGATGAACAGAGTTTTCTCCACTCCTGGTCCCCCAGATACTGTAGGTGACTCTGAGGAAGGGGTCCTCAGAAATCAAACCTTTCCTTGCTATCATTGAGGATGGGACAAAGGGAGCTCAGGTCTGGTATGGGTCCCTCTCAGGGCCAGACTTTAGCGTAGTTATTCCTCAGGACTAACTCAAGATCCTGGTGGCTGGCTTCTGTGGTGAGGATCCTGGGCACTTCTGTCTTACCAGCCTTCACTTCTCCTTCCTCACCAAAAGCTCGGCAGAGGAAAGCAATGTTTTGGCTGGCAGAGGAGAGGCAGGGACAGTCTGCAGCTGTAAGGAGAGGTCACGGTTACACAACCCCAGTGTGGTAAAACCTCTGGCCAGCAGTTACTGGCAGTGCTGCGGAAGCTGCTGGAGAGCAGAGGAGAGACATCCTTGGGCTTCGTGCAAGATTGCACAGTGGTCAGCAGGGAGAGAGCCTCCCCCTGCAGCCCTGCTTCCCCATTCTGGAAAAGGACCCACTGCTCTGACTCATCCCCCAGCATGCACGAAGGAGTGGGTGCTTGGGTGACCTTCACCTCACCTTGTCCTGCATTTAATGTCTGTGTCCTGTCTGTCCTCACTCCACTTGTGTGGTGGTTGTATTGTTGACGTGAGTCTCTAGTGACAGCCTGAAGGCTTTTTCCTCACTTTTCTGGAGAGCCTCTACCCAGAGCCTTTTCTGCCCATGGCATCTCAGTAGGACCTGTAAGTTGGTGACAACAAAGATGAGATGACCTTGCTTGCTTTGTTTTCTTTCCTTGCCTTCCTGCTGTGGTCAAACCAAGGACAGGTTACAACATGGTCTTTTTCTGGACTAGTTTGAATATAACTCTGGGTCAAAAGAGCTTGGCTCTCCATGAAATGGTGCCAAAGCCCTGGATGTGGATGGATAGCCAAAGCAGAGAGTAGGTGAGGGAAAAGGATCCAGTGACAAAGAGTTAAAGCAACAGAAATATTGAGCCCCACTAGAAAGCACAGCTGAGCAAAAAGGGAGGAATGTTTTGCCTCAGATATGTGGAAAATGCAGCTTTCTAAATGATTCTGGGATATGTTTTTCTCCACTCTGGGAATAAATGAGGCTTCTCCTCTTTCCACAGAAAGATAAAAGCATTTAAAAAAAAAGAACAACAACAAAAAAAAGAACAGAGAGATAAAACGTCAAATATTCCATGCTCCAAAGATCCTTGTCCTCTGCTTCTCCCCACAGGGCCAGTGAGTTTGATCTAGGACTTGTCTGAGCTTCCCCATGGCAACTGTGTCATTGTCACACACCAGCAACGCTCTCCAGGGTCTTGAGTCTCATATTCTCAACCCTTTGTTGCATGGAGGGAGTCATCAGCCCAAGATGGCTTAAATGTTGCTCTTTAGTCGCTGAAGTGTGGATGGCACAGCCCTGAACACAGCTGGTAGCACAGGACACACAGTTGTACCTTGGGCATCGCCTTCCTCCCCGAAAGAGCTGTGATCAGGGGTGGATGAGGACGGGGCCGTGCTTCTGCTGGCTGCCACAGGGACAGTGTCCATGGCAGGAGGATCACTGCCTGCAGAGTTATGAATTGATAAATTGCACAGCTCCCTTTGTGCTTATTAGTATTTGAATGAGGGTGTGTGTCCCTTTAAGATGTAAGGACGGGTTTGCAACCGGGAAGGAAAGCAGAAGTGGGAGAATAGCCCTGGATAGGGGCTGGAGGGGGGTGCAGAGCCCCCCAGGCACAGATAGCCATTTGCAATGTGTTTCCTGTCCTCCCTGAGGGCCTGGCGTGGGGTGGCTGTACCACTTCTTCCCCAACCCCGCGGCACTGATTCATTCTGCACTTCCCCCCACCCTAAATATAGGTGGTGACTCAAAGAACTCGCTGACAGGGCAAAACGGGGAAAAAAATATTTCCCTCTGACACCAAGGCTGGAGTAGGACCCTGGTTCCCCTTTATTCAGCCACCAGAGAAGGCATCTTCAAAGTAGAGATGTATCAGAGCTCCGGCTGGTTGTGATGCCGGTGTCTGCAGGACACTGCAGCTGAACAACTGCAGCTATGGGCTTTCATCAGCTGTTTAGCTTTTCCATGCCTCAGTTTCCTCTCCCAAATAGGAATAATAATGCTGACTCGCTTCGTAATGTTTTGTTGGTGTCTGCGAGGAGAATGCAGGTGTGACTCCATGATCCCACATGAGGAGGTGTCCTTCAAAATCCAGTGCTTGGCAACAAAAAAGCCCCTCTTCCCAAAGGATATGCACTGACCTCCTGCTCTGCAGGAGCTTTCCAGGTCTGTTCTAGCTCATCCCAGCACCAATGCAGCAGAGAGTCCCATCCACCAAACTTGGCTTTAGCTCCACCAAATGATGCTATGAGCTAACCCAGTTCATAGAGCAGCTCCAGCTCTGCCACAAAAGGAAAACTATTGTAAGAAGAGGCAAAAATCAGCAGGAACAATTTCCAAGCTGGCATTTGCCCTAATCAGCTCCAGATGATTGTTTTTCCTGCCCCAGTGCTCTAAATGTTCAAACAGCAGAGAAGAGAGAAGTGTGGAGGGTGGTGTTTCTTCCCTGAAATTCATTCCTCGGAGTATCAGGCCATATGGGTCTGGTGGGGCAGAGACTGGGTGGAGTGATGTGAGCCAAAAAGCCAGTCTGATTCCCAAGCTCAGCCTTTTCCTGATGCTGAGCTATTCCATTCTCAGCGTGAACTCCAACAGAGAATCTTTAGGGATCATTTTTGCATTCTCACTCTCTCTTTCCCTTGCAGGCTCAGCATCTCCAGTGATCAGCCCTGACCTCCCTGCTCTGGTTGTCAACACGGGTGACCCAGTCCTCTTGCACTGCTCAGGAGAGTCTGAAGTTGCGTGGAATAGCAAAGAGAATACATTCAGTAACCACACCATCAGCACGCTGAGTATTCCCAAGGCCACTTACAGGAATACAGCCACCTATAGCTGTGCTTATGTCAACAGCAGTGACAAGGACATTGCAGCCATCCACCTGTTTGTGCGAGGTAACCCTGCTTCTCTCTTCCACATCCACTGGCAGAACAGCCTCCTTTCTGCTGTGCTGTGCTTGTGAGTGTGCTTGGGGAGCCCTGCAGGCTCCTGGTGGGGCAGGGCTCACCCACAAGCCTGTCAGTCCACATAAAATGGGGCCCATGGCTAAAGCACCGGGGTAAAGTGCAGAGCTACATCTCATGTATATGTGGATCTCTCCTGGATCTCTTCCCTCCTTCCACTGTGGCTTCCCTTCTTGAAAAAACAGGGATGTAAGTCTGTTCAGTGTGGTAATGAGCAGTGAGATTTGCAAATCAGAGAACCGTATCGCCAGTACCTCAGATAAGGGAGACAGTCACATGAATTACATTCTTGCAACATGACTTGAACCCCAAATATTCTTTTATCCCAGAAGAAGCTATGCTGTGGTATCTTTACCACTTGACTTCACCCCTTCCCTTGTACCAGAGGTGCTGCACCGAGCAGGGAAGCTGGAGGTCTCATAAGTAAAACTAGCGCCATGGTGAAAAGTTTAATTAGACATGTGCATGCTTTTCATCCTCTCTTACCCATGAACATTTGTGAGCTGGTTGCTGTGATCCCCTCAAATGTCTTAGCTGGAACTGGGTTTGTCATGTGAGTGTTTGGAGGCTGAGTCAGGCAGGCGTTGAGCACGGCTGCCCCGGCATCGAACTCCCCCTGGGCAGCAGTGCTGGAGACTTGCCCGTGCTGGAATGGCTTTCTCAGTTTCAGTGCATTTTCCAAGCCTGTCCTGTCTCCTCCGCAGATCCCGATAACGTGTGGCACACCTCGCATTTCCGGATCTGGGGGACCCAGGGCGGGGATGTTGATGTCCCCTGTCTCATCACGGCCCCCGAGTACGGTTCCCACGTGACTCTGATAAGGGATGACGCCTCTCCTCTCCCACCTGGGACCAGCTACTCCTTCAGTGCTGAGAAAGGAATAAGACTGTACAATGTGCAAAGCAAGCATAAAGGTTATTACCGATGCCAAGCACAGATAAATGGAAAAATAAAGAATTCGCCAAGAATAAGACTGCTTATGAAAGAAGGTAAATAACTGGGGTTGTTGGTGTCCTAAGGGCCACAAATAACTAAGCTGGCCACAGTAGGTAGTTAAGGAAAAGCTCCTTGCCAGTGGCAGGAAAGACCTTCTGAACCTGCAGTTTTTAAGTTATTTAATGGAGGCCAAATTCCGTCAGCCTCTGGCAAATTGTTTCCTTCACATGGGTTTCCAAGGGTTGAGTAGTCTTCAAATCTTTGCAGGCACTGTCACAGACCACAGAAAAATGTCCACCAATCCCTCCAATGTTCTGCAAGTCCTCGGGTCCCAATGCTCCATCTGTAACCGTGGCAAAAGCTTCTCCTTCCCTTTCAGCCCACGGTCCTGACTGCTGTGTTCTCCTCACCTGTACTGCTTCCCACAGACATGTGCTCAAAAGGGAGTGGTGATCACTAGGGAAGGGGAAAGCTGGGGATAAAGAGGCTGAAGAGGATGGAAAGGAGAAGGTAGAATTATGGAATAGAGTCATAGAATAGTTTGGGTGGGAAGAGACCTTGAAAATCATCTAGTTCCAAACTCACTGCCACAGGCAGGGATGCTACCTGCTAGATCAGGTTGTTCAGGCCCCACCTAACCTGGCCTTGAACACTTTAGGATGGGGCATCCACAAGTTCTCTGGGCAACCTGTGCCAGTGCCTCACTACCCAGGGTAGCTAGGTCCTGGGGAGTCTCCAAAGCACATGGAATCACCAGACAAGCTGACGCTGGATCTTTCCCTGCTTGCCTTTGTGCAGCACCAGAGAAACCTGTGTCAGTGATGATGGACCCTGCAGACCATGTGCGAATCGTGGGTGAACCTTTCCAAGTCACCTGCAGAGTCTCTGCTCCTACCCACAAGTATGACATCAGATGGGTGACAGCAGCAAAGACAGTAAGTTGGGGTGTGGGGCTTTCCTGGAAACTGGGAGACACAGGGTGGTAAGAACTGCCCAGACCCACAGCAAAGCCTTGAACTACCCAAGCAAAGCAGCTATTCAAGATGTAGAAATTTGAGTATCATTTCCTTGGGTTGACACAGGATTAAGAAACACCTGCCTATTGTCAGAATCGTGCTGCAAGAGAGGACAGTGTGTTGTTTCAGCTGAGTTTTTTGGACAGGAGCCACAGTACCTATTAAAGCAACATTTCTCCACCCAGCCCTGCCAGGGCTTATAAAGCAGCAAACATTTTCAGGACAGTGTTCTCCAGAGAGATGATATGTGTGAAGAAAAGGAATACGTTTCAAAATCTTTGTGATGCTGACATCTAACTGCTAGATGGTTAGATGAGGTTTGCTAGAAGTCCTTATTATAACTGATGCCTTTATTAAGGAGTTGAAACAACACAAAAAGCATGTTTGGATCACACAGTGTAAGGCCAAGTTGCAGTCAGAAGGCTGACAATAGCTATAACCTAACTGCTGTGGAATATCTGCCCTGGATCCTTGGGTTTAATATGTCTCTGGGTCTCCACACGAGTTGCTTTCAGTGATGAGCTCTCTAACCCAGAGCAGGCGAGGTGTGTTTGCTCTGCCCTTCCAATGTGTGCTGTTCACTCTCTGCCTGACAGGTCATGAAAAGTAGTAAGACTGACATTAGAAATGATAACTACTTCATCAATGACACCCTGTCCGTTGCAGCCGTGACCATGGAAGACAGTGGGAAGTACATCTGTATAGCTAACAATTCAGTAGGATTCAGGAATGCCTCAACAGTGCTTCACGTGGTAGGTGAGTGCTTCCCCAAAAGACCAGGAAGGCTGAATCGTGTAGCCTTGAGTATTTGCTGCTTCTGCCTCCATTCTCTTCCTAGATTTGTTGTTGAAAACGTAATTCTCACTTGTGCTTGAGGGCTTACATGCTAACTATGGAGCTGCTAGGAAAGGAACTGGTGTTCCCTTCATTTCCTGAGGGGCCAGAGGACATGTTTTAGAAGGAAGGGAAAGCCACACGAGCAAAGTATGGATCTTTGTTTCTTCCAGTCACAGATCCACACAAGGGGATTCAGGGCTATTACGCACTTGTTTGTATCTCAAATGGAAAATTCATCCCCACAGCTCACAGGCTGGAGTTTGCTGATGATCCAAAGCTGCTGCATACCACAGCACAGAAAGAAGGCTTGGTCTGAGTTGTTTCCAACTGAGAAGCCAGGATTTTAGCTAAAGGGCCTGTCTTTTATGAACAATTAGGAGATTCTGTTTTAGCCTCATCACTTCTTAGGATACAGCATGTAAAACTTCTTTCCCCATGAGACTTCACTAAGATTTTCTAGCTGTCCTCAGGCAATGTAATCTAAGGTGCCATGACAAAGAAATAATTTAAAAGTACTCCTTTGGCAACATCCCCTGTGTAATGTTTCATTCCCTCCTGCATTCTCCCAGCTGAGGCTGCTCTTTCCAATAATGATCCATTTATGGAGCTGGTATAAGCTTATTCCAGGTCTCTGGACGTGCTTGCTGATGGTCATGCTCTTCTCCACCCTGCAGAGAGAGGTTACGTGCACCTGACCCCAGGGCAAGCCACCAGCCAGGAGGTTGCTCTGGGAGGGGGTTTGAAGCTGCAGGTCCACATCAAGGCTTACCCAAAACTTCATCAGTGGGTCTGGGAACACACAAATCCCTTGAAGAACTCTAAACCCACCACATTTGAGGGCCAAATGATCTCTGGAAACAACTGGTACGTGCTCTTTGTTTTCTACACTGGCTATGGCACGTTTCCAGGGGAGCTTTCCTTGAGACAGGCAGGCCCCATTCTACAGAAAACTCTCTGGTTTTTAAGAGGGAAACTGTTCTGCATTTCTGTTTTCTCTTTCCAGTATTATTAGCAAACCACAGTATGATCAGATCAAGGAGGACACCACCCTTCTCTAAATTGGCAGCCTTCTCTTTAGAAAGCCTTGTGGAAGTCAGTATCACGTTTGTGATCTGCTTGTTCAGTTCTGCACTGTCCTTGCCAGAAGAAATTGCAGGAGTGGAGGAACAGTACAAAAAGCTTAATTCCCTCAGTGCTTCTTGGACCCATCCCCTGCTCTGAGGTTGAAAGAGTGTGCACTGAGAGGCACTGAGAGCCCCATGTCAAGAGAAGTCACAAACATTTTTACGTGAATATTATCTAGCAGAGGGTGCAGGTCTGCTCTTCCAAAGCCTACAGCCAACTGAGACCAAGAGGAGACTGAAAGAAAAGCATTCCGTTTGTTGGGGTGTTGAGCAATTCCCCTTTCGTTTTCTTAGAAACAAAAAACAATCCACAAAAGGAACTGTGCCACTTGGCAAAAATTATGGCTTTAGGGCGAATTCTTTCTTGCACTGGGGCTGAGAAATGGGCTGGGGGCAGAGGGGAGTGGGTACTAGGGAGCACGACTTCATGGAGAAACTCATTCTGCCAAAGACGGGAGGACCCAGCATCCCCTGACCCTTGAAAGGCAATGATTTAGATGTTAAATTATTTCTGAGCATTCACCCACCTTTCAGCCTTTCAGAAACGCTGAAGTGCACATGGTGGCAAAAGGTATTTCCTCTAAGGAAGGTCAGCCCCTCCCTAATTCCCCTAAAGAAGCACCTAGCAGGCTCCCTGATGGGCTGGGATTAGTGCTGGAAGGGTTCACTGCTCCTGAGCACAGGGAGCAGCAGCATTTCACTGAGCAAGGCCTGTGTGTTCTTCACAGTGCTTCTCTCTGTGAGCAGGTACAACAACACGCTCTTCCTGAACCGCCTGAAGGAAGGAGAGGGAGGGTTCTACACATTTTATGCCCTCAACAATGCGACCAATGAATCGGTTACCTTCAGTATCTCTCTGAAATGTAAGTGCTTGTCCATTCTTTCACCCTGCTTGTCCCTGGGACTGCTTCCCAGCCGGAAAAAAAAGTTGGTTGGGGTACCAGGCTCTTTCCAGCTCAGCACCCACAGGACACACAGACCCAGCCCAAACCTGCCTGTGTGTAGCACAGGGGTTCCTTCTGGTTTACTGTTGCACGCATGGAAAGTAAACCAGAGCGTGGGGGATGTGCTCTTCCTCTGGTCACAGCATTCACCATTTATGTGGCTTCCCCAACAGTTTCTCCAAGGGTCTGCAAAATCAAGGTGCCAGCCAATGACTCCAGCATCCTCCAGTGCATGGCCAGCGGGTACCCTGCCCCACGCATCGAGTGGTACCAGTGCCCCGTTCACTCGGACAGGTAAGAGCTGCCCGGGGGACCCAGCACCTCCAAGCTGTGCCCCTGCCCCTGCCAGGCTGGCATTCGCTGAGCAGCACCACGTGGGCTCCTGGCCAGGCCACAGAGCAGAGCCTGCCCAGGAACAGCAACAGGGATGTTGCTCTGCTGGAAAAAGAGATCCTCGGGGTCTGCCTGAGAAGAGGGGGCACATTCTATTCCTGAAGTCCTGAGCTTGAAGAGGTTGTCCCCCTGTGATTAGTGTTCTCCCCACGCTTTTCCGAGGAGCGTGTGCATCCCTTGGAGAAATGCCCTGGTGTATGTTGCTGTAGAGGTACATCCTGGCTTGCCCAGTCATCTTTCTAGGACTTCCACAGGTCTGAGGCTCTGCAGAGCGTGGGTTTACTGAGCTACAGAGTCATGGGAAGCAGCTGCAGCTGCCTGGACAGGGCTGTTTTGTCTCAGGACCAGCCCCACTGAAGGGACTGATGGCAGAACACTGCTGACCCACATAAAAGCTGTCAGGGCTCTGTCTGTACAGGACTGTGGTGTTCAGGGAGAGGTCTTTAACTGTGCAGAGGGTAACACATGTCACAGAGCTGCAGCCCTAATTGCCTGTGTCTCCTCTCTAGTCTGACACGGGCACACACTCAGCTGTGAGCTCTGTGCTGCAGAGGAGCTCTCACTGTCTGCTCTTGCCATCCCTGCAGGGACAGTGAGGGCTACAGACTGATACGGAACGACTCCAGACCCCAGGTGGTGAATATGTTGCCCTTCCAAGAGGTGGAGGTGGAGAGCACCATCCTCTTCCAGGAGCTGGGTGACAATTTCACCTTCTGCTGCGTGGCCATTAACGGGGAAGGGAACACCTCTGACATGTTTCACTCACTCACCATCACCAGTAAGATACAAACCATCAGCTTGGCAGAGTGGGGGAGGATCTGGGGGCTTTGAGATTGCATCCTTTATGTATATCCCCACTGTCTTGTAAGAGAGATGGAACAGATTCTACAAGTCCTTTATCCTCACAGGTGTGAGGCTTTGGCATTTGCCAGTCCTGGGAGCCAAGTGGGAATTTCTGGCTGGGTTATAGCCTGGAGCCAAAGGCTGAGCCACACCGTGAGCATCTCATAACTGCAGGGCTCAGCTCCAGGGCATGGTGCATCCAGCAGTTTCTCAGCCCACGAAAATACAGGGGCTGCATCTTTTGTAGGGGCTGTTCTTGCTGCACAAGTCTCGGTCCCCAGTCAGTCTGACCTGCACCTGGTGCTGTTTGTGTGGAAATTGGGGTGCACGAGGAGAACCATTGCAGCCTAAAGTTTGGCATCAAGAACTTCCCTCAGCTCCCAGCAGCTCCCAAAAGGGTGTCCTGAGGGCAGTGCTGGGGCATGTGGCATTCAGGGGAATCCAAAGTGCATAGCTGGGCAAAATGCTCCCAGGGTTGGGATTGAAATGAGTGTGTTTCCTCATTCTCCTTTTTTACCTCTTCCAGGGAGTGTCATGGCCCTTCCAAACAAGCTCTTCAGCCCTGTTCTATCCACCTGCATCGGCACATTGGTGCTGCTGCTGCTCCTACTCCTCTTCCTGCTCTACAAGTACAACCAGGTCAGATTCCCTGTTGCAGGGCAAGGGCTGCAAGGGCTGCCCAGCCTCAGAGGCCACACAGCCTCTGCTGGCAGCCAGGGCAGGGACCATTCAGCTTGGAGGTACCAGGCAAGCTGCCTCCTTCACCTCCCCTGCCTCCCAGCTTCCCCCCAGAGTTTCCTGCTGCAGGGCAAAGCTCGTGCACCCAACCTGGTGTATTAATACCTCTCCTGCCCTGGTCCTTCAGATGTGTAGCCCAGAGGTCAGTGTGGTTATTGTTTGGTGTCAGACAAAGCTGCTCATTCTGTGCTGTCAGGTGCAGTTGGTTTTGCTCTGGTCTCTATGAATCCATGGACTGAATTAAGGAAGAATAAAAAGCAGTTTGCAGTTTGCATCTACTTTTTATTCTCCTCACTGCTTTATAAAAAACTGTTTTTATGGGAACACAGGATGATGTTAGAAGAAGTTTGTTTCCAGGAAGACTTGGTCACTATTTTTATATAAGAACTTGCCCCATTTTCTCTGCAAGGCTCATTTCCAGCATTTGGATTCCTTCTCTGTTTTCTCCACAAAGGGAACCAATCAGTAGCCACCTCTGCTTCATCAGTGGGTGAAAATCTCCTGGTTTTCATCTCTCCTTTTTGGCACCCTTCCTTTGACAGCCTATCAAGGCTGAAAATTTTGCAGCAAAGTTCTGGTGCTGGTTGTCAGAATATCCATCAGAGCCCTCTCTCAGACAAGCACCTACAGCTTAGCAGGCAGAGCTGCCTTTGGACAGTGGTCCAGAGACAGAGAAAGATGATCGATGTGTAAGCACATATCTGAAATAAATAGCTTTTTGGCAGGGCTTGCAAGCCCAGTAGAAGCAGGCCATGGCTATAAATAACATGGTTACCTATCTCAGACAAGTACCAGCCTTCTCTGTTCAAGGACTCCAGCACTGCTTCTCTGCCTTGCCTGGTTACTTCTGCCATGACATTCTTGGAAAAGAGAAATTCTTACTTCTCTTTCTCCTTTTTTATTTTACCCCTGTACGGGAAGTGGGGCTGGGCCAGCTCCACCGTTCTGCTGTGCTCAGCAGCCAGGGGTCCAAGGAAGGAGACACCGTGGGGACATCTCCCTCCAGCACCAGCTGGGCACTGTGAGCCACTGCTCTGGTGGGACGTGCTGGATCTCGCAGCTCTGCCATCCCAAATGATGGCAACAGGCTGCTTCCAGTGGCAAGAGAGCTTCCCTCAGTCATAAGTGGTGACCTGGGGGGACTTCACAGCTGCAAAGAGTCCAGGCTGTCCAGAAAAAGCCTCTCTCACTCAGTCCAGATTCAAAAGATATGTGATGGGCTGAAATCTGTATCTTCCCTCTGCACGTGCAGAGTGAGCTGGAGTGGGTGCTGGGGCTGGGGAACCCTCCAAGCTTAGAAAACACTGAGTAACTGGAGTCTCCTCCTTACAGAAACCCAAGTACCAGGTGCGGTGGAAGATCATTGAGGCCTGTGAAGGCAATAACTACATCTTTATCGATCCCACTCAGCTGCCATACAATGAAAAATGGGAGTTTCCCAGGAATAACCTCCAGTTTGGTAAGGAACCTTCCCTGCTGCTTGCCTGGTGGCATAAAGCTCATCACAGAGCTGAAATGCTGCAAGAGTCAGAACCAAAGCTCTGGGCAATATCCAAAGCTGCATCCAGGCATTCCAGCAGCATCCTTAACCAGGCCCTGCTGCCCTCTTCCAAACAGGGTGGCAAAGTGGTAGGGTGTAGCCTGCCTCCCTCCTCCTTAGCTCCAAGGAAGGCTTCAGGGGTCATGTCCCTCCTCTTGCATCTGGGGTCATTCCTAAGGCACAGAATTGGTGAGACAAAGTTTGGAGATGGCCTCTTTCACACCATCTTTGCTCACAGTAGAGCTCCCCACAGAAGTTTGCCAGCTCCTGACTAAGGGATGTGTCATCTTGTGTGAGCCCAGCAGGAATCCCCGTCCACCAGACATCCTCCTCAGGGCTGCGTGCAGGACAGCTGCTCAGTCTTTCTCTATAAAATGTCTTAAAAGTACTTTTTGTTTCTCTGCAGGAAAAACTCTTGGAGCAGGAGCATTTGGAAAAGTGGTAGAAGCCACAGCTTTTGGGCTGGGCAAAGAAGATTCAGTGCTCAAAGTGGCTGTGAAGATGTTAAAGTGTAAGCACAGGGCAACTTGCAAGGGCTGAAATCCTCCATCTGGGCGGGATGTAGTGTGTGCTCACCACATGTTGGTGTTCACAGGCTTCAAGAGCTACTTTTGAAAGTTGTTTCTGTGCCAAGTACCAGGTGCTGGAAGCACACTACTGTTATTTTTGTGGACAGGGGAGGCCAGAGACACAGTTAGAGGACACGGTTTTCACTCTGTCTCCTCCTTTTGTTCCATAACTCTGTCAACACCTTTTTCATTCTCTCCGTTAATCTCCTCCTTGTCCCTCCCTCACTCCTTCACACAGTCCTTCTCTCGCCTCACAGCATCGGCAGACACGGATGAGCAGGAGGCTCTCATGTCTGAGCTGAAGATCATGAGTCACTTGGGACACCACGAGAACATTGTTAACCTGCTGGGAGCGTGTACCTGTGGAGGTAGGATCCCCCAGCCCTGCTGCCCCCACAGACCCCTGCCATGGCCCCTCCTCTGAGGCACAGCGGGAGCTGATGAGCTGTGTGGATTCTGCTGCCCTCCCAGGGAAAGCAATCCTCGGGACAGGTCACAGTAACATCACTCCCTAATGAACCCTTTCTGCTGCTCTGCCAGGCCCAATCCTTGTCATCACCGAGTACTGTCGCTATGGAGATCTGCTGAATTTCCTGCGGAAGGCTGAATCCATAATTATCCAGGATTCTGCCCTGGACACCTCTTTAGACAGTGCTGTGGATTACAAAAACATTGAGCTAGAGAAAAAATACATCCGCAGGTAGGAGCAGAGCTCGGGTGGCTGCAGGGCTGAGCAATGCAGAGCCTGGGTACTCACTGGGAGAAGTGTGCAGAGCACTGTGCTGGGGAGAGATCAAAGTCAAAGGTCTGGGGACCAGCAGGATATCAGGATATAAAAGCCACTGGGGTTGCATGGGTTTAGACCTGGTTATAGTTCTGAGTTTTTCAAAGACTTTGACAGCAGTCATTGAATATCCCACAATAAATCCAGGTTTCAGCCCAGTCTGTCCTTCCACAATTCAGAACCAAAACTTTTTGGCTTCCTGCACTATTGGGCACATGGGTTTTGTAGAATGAAGCTGACTGCTCCCCATCAGCCAAGAGCTTACAAAAAGGGGAGCAGTACTTGGAGCCCCACAACACAGAGGGCCCAGATCCCCTTTCTGAATCAGCTTCAACTTTGCCTTTGCCCTAAAGCCCCTGTCTAAGTCACCTTCTGCAGGCAGGGATGTGGTTTCTCCTCTTGGCGGATATGGAGCAGGGCAGAAGGTAGTGCTGGAGGGTTCTAACAGACTGCCCCCCTCTCTGTTGCTTCTTACTCAGTGACAGTGGCTTTTCAAGCCAAGGTTTGGAAACATATGTTGAAATGAGGCCTGTGTCGTCATCATCATCTTCAGCAGCATCAGACTCTGCGCAAGTCAGGGGTGAGTCAAAGGTTAATTTCTGTGATTTCTTTCTTTTGGCCATCCTGTCTGGTTTAGCTGTGGGAACCACAACATGCCACAGTTTGCGTTACTCGCCAGCTTTGCAGCAAGTCTAAATCTCTGCTTTGAATTTCAGGGAGAAGCTCAGAGGAAGAAGATGAAGCCAGGGAGGATCTCCGTCCCCTCAATCTCTCTGACCTGCTACAGTTCTCCAGCCAGGTGGCCCAGGGCATGGCATTCCTCGCATCAAAGAACGTGAGTGCCAAGAGGACCACTGCCCCCAGCACACCAAGAGGGAAACACCAGTCCAGCCAAGCAGCAGCCACCCATCCTGGCTGCAGAAAGCCTGGGATGTCTTCGGATGGGGTAGCCAAGCTCAAGCAAGCTGCTGCTGGAAATGGGCCTCTCTGCTCTGTTTGTTGGGTTCAGACAGGCTGGGCCCTGGTGTCTGGTGTTCCTCCCAGAGCCTTTGTCTCCCATGGCCATCATGGGAGGGCAGTGTTACTGGGGGATCATGCTGGTCTCAACATTTTCTCCCCTGCTTTTACACGAGGTCAGGAACTTTGTTGTGAAGCTTTCTCGCTTTGGCAGCGTCCCTGCTACCCCAGGGACAAGGAACTGAAAGTGGCCGTTGAGCTGACTGCTAGAGCTGGCTCAGAGTGTCAGAGTCACCCTGTGACTATTTCAGAGATGAGGACATGGTGTCAACAGCCCCTAGTTCTGAGCCTCCCCCTATAGGGAAGATGACAGCCCCATGAGTGATTAAAGGACAGGGCATGAAATGTCACAGTGTCTTAACATCGCAAACGAAGAGCTTGAAAGAGAGCCCATAGTCTGTACGTGGCATGGTGCCTCAGACAGGGGCTCTTCAAGCAGTACGTGTTTCCCTTGCCCCTACAAGAGTTGTTTTGGTGGCAGGCCTGGGCTGTAGGGAATTTTTTGGGACTGCTGGGAGCCAGTGGCTGCGTCTCAGTTGTGCTCTCTTCTCCCCAGTGCATCCACCGTGACTTAGCAGCCAGGAACGTGCTCATATCAGATGGACGGGTGGCCAAGATCTGTGACTTTGGCCTGGCCCGGGACATCATGAATGACTCCAATTACGTTGTGAAAGGCAATGTAAGTAATTAAACTGCGCACAAGAGAAGGTACAAGGGTAGTGGGGCTGGAGCATGAAGGACAGACAGGGGGTAGCATAAACTGCCAGCTTGTCCCAGTCTGCAGGACTCTCTGCTCTTCCAGGCCCGCCTGCCCGTGAAATGGATGGCCCCAGAGAGCATCTTTGACTGCATTTACACAGTGCAGAGTGATGTGTGGTCTTACGGCATCCTGCTCTGGGAGATCTTCTCCCTTGGTAAGAAAGGAGCGAGCTTGCAAATCTCTTATGTTTTTCCATGGCTCACTACTGGCGTAATGTATCTGCAGAAAAATTTCCAAGAAAGGAGGAAGGTTGACAAAAATCTAGCTTTATCAGGGCTATAAACCACTGTGTTATGTTTCCAGAGGGACCATTCAAAACAAAGAATCCCACATCATTTTCTCTAACTCAGAACTCCCTGGGTAGAACCAGCCTAGGCGATGCTCCAGGCTGCCCCTTCCCACCCCTCAAGGCTGGAGTGTTGAACACTCTGGTCTGAGAGCCACCTCTGCTCCTGTTACTGTCACAGGGAAGAGCCCGTATCCCGGCATGGTGGTGAACAGCAAGTTCTACAGCATGGTGAAGCAGGGATACCAGATGGCCCGGCCTGACTTCGCTCCCTTGGAAATGTGAGTGGATGCGCTGAGATTCACACAGCACTGACAGGGGGCTGGAGCTGCCTCAAGGCAACAGGCAGGGACATGGCACTGGGACCTTGTCACAGGTCTGCCTGCTGCTCCCAAGTGTCTCTGCCTTGAGGTTAAGGCTGGATCCTACCAGGCTGCTACTTGCTCCTGTAGGAAAACAAGGCCTGGGGCAGTCTATGCACCATCTCCTGTTTATGGACAGGAGGATGAGAGCACTCACATTACATATCTACATTCCTGAACTTGGTGGGGTTTTCTTCTTCTTTTAGTTAGCTGCTTTTGATTCTATGATTATGAGAAGACAAGCCTGAGTAGGCTACAGGAGGGTAATGAGTATAAGCCTGAAGTCTTAGTGGCATAAAGCTTCTTGTTGATTAGTTTGCTCCATCTACTCCCGTGCTCACCATTCCCTGGAGCACTGCACACCCGCTCACCACAGGTTTTATGGAGGAAGATGAGGGACTGCTCAGTACTGTGTCCCTGACATACAGAGTGCTGCAGGGAAGAGCCTGGGGTTGCAGACCCTCCAGCAGCACCCTGCAATAGCCCTGTCCCTGTCTGGCCCTGCAGGTACAGCATCATGCAGGCGTGCTGGAGCCTGGAGCCCACACGGAGACCCACCTTCGACCAGATCGGCTGCTTCATCCAGAAGGAGCTGGAGGTGCATAAGGAGCAGGTGAGGACCTCTGGAGAGGAGAAGGGGGAGGATGTGCTTTCCCCCTACCTGAACACAAGCTTCTGGACATGTTTTCTGTGATATCCCTTTCCATTAGCTGATGGGAGCAGGGTAGTGTTGGTGGGAAGTGCAGAGAGGCATCCAGCTGAAGGGTTAAGTCACTCCCCACCACGGCCAAAGAGGGCTGGACAAAGAAGCACAGCTTCGTGGCAGGAACCTCTCTGACAGGCACTGATACATTACCAGCACAGCACCCTGCCCCATGCCCTGGACTTGCTGTGCATTCCCTCAGGACTAGCTGTCCACAAAAGCACAGGCATCAGCCTGCCCTGCCATACCCTATGGGCACAGCAAAGGGTGGTAATGTAGAGTGGGCACATCCTGAGCTGGTCACTGTGTGAACAGGGGTCATACACCATGAAAGGGACCAAAACACACTCGGGGTGTTGTGTTTCTTCCTTTTCTTTCAAGGACTACACCAACCTCCCCTCCAGTGCTGAGGAAGACAGTGGCTGCGACACCTCCGGCTGTTGTGAGGAGTCCTGCGAGCAGGAGGAGAGTGGGCAGCCCCTCCTCAAGGGCAACAACTACCAGTTCTGTTAGGTGGAACCTTCACCCTGGGGTTGGATCCTTGTCCTGGCTCCACAGAGCTCACCCTAGGACAGACACCTTCTGCTTTGGCCTTCTCTGTGCATTCTGAAGTGTGAGTGTTACCGACTCTCTCACCCAAAGGAGAGCGAAGGAGTCACCGTGGGGTCCCTGAAGTCTTATCTCACACAGAGCATAGAGCTGTTGGGATGGTAACAGGCTCCATCTCTACAAGGTACACAGAGGTCCCATCACCTGCCTCCCCATGCCCCAGAGAAGGCTGTGGGAGTTTGGGTTTTGTATTTTTTTTTAAAAATACTAGTCACAGCCAAGTCAGACATTTCCAAATGTCACTCACATTACTGAAGCCTTGTGTTTTATAAGCACATCTTGAAATAAGTCTTGGCACTGGAATTACTCCACACACTCTTTCTTGATGGTCCTGCTCTCTTCCCTTTGTCAGTCTGACCCTGGACATTGCAGTGTGTTTAGATACAGGTAAAGCTTCTACATAGCATTAAATATGCATTAACCCCTACCCTTCCCCATGCAATCCATGATGCTTCTGCAGAGAGTGTTTGGGTGAAATGAGCCACAGAGCCAACCCCAGGGTTATGTGAACTTTTACCCCAGTAACGGGACAGAGGGACAGTTCTTTCTCAGGTAAAATACAGCAGAAACCAGTGTTCTTCAATGAGAGCACTGAACATAACCCCAATCCAGGAAAGAACGGCAGCTTAAAGAAGTCTGGAAATGACCAACATTACACATATCCTACAGAACTTCTGAGTTACTGAACATGTAGCAATCACTGCCTTTGTCACTATTAGACTTGTACTAAATTTCCTAAATGTACTTTTAATAGTACAACTGAGGTGATTTTTTTCATAAGCTAGGGCCTAATGCCCTTCAACTTATTTCTCAGCTAGCTCTTGCTCAGGGTTACTACTGCCCCAGCCACCCAGTCCTGTGTATCTCTCAGAAGTAGCTAAAGAACCTTCTTAGCTTCAGCTGATTCGGTGGGTAAAGGATCTCTATTCCAGGTACAGGCAAACTGCAACTGACAGGGCTCAGGCAAACTACAGCTGCACTGCAGGTGGCCTTTGTCACACTGAGCAACTTCACTGTGGGCCATTTCTGATTCTATTAAACCCGGTTTTATGCTAACACCAAGTGATTCATCCCTCCTTACTAAATGAAAAGCTAATATAACTCTGTCAACATTATAAAAAATAAAATAACATGTTTAACAAAATGAGTCTCTTCCAGGGCCCTAAGGACTATAATCAGAGGGGAACAGCTCGGAGCATGGGTGATGCACTGGCCTACCCACTCACCCTGCAACTCTGTTCCTCAGTACCAGTTCTCAAAGCCACTCATTCTCGTGTAATGCAAAAACTTATTAAAAGTAAGCTTTTAAAGCTCTGAAGTAGTCCCTGTGCATGGATATAATGGAACGTAATTTCAATTATGATGATGGGACATCTGACAAGTCACCAAGTGGCACATGGCAGCAGTCTCTGGGGCAAAGTGCAAAGGCAGAAGAGATTCAGCAGGGTTTGTGCCTTTTCCCCTGAAGCCATCCAGGCCTTGTACACACAAAAAAAACCAAACAAACAAACAAGTCAGTTGACCACAGTTTCACCCCCAAAATTGGAGATAATTTATTAAACTTTATCACTGACTGAAAAAAGTCACTAATGTCTCTTATAATAAGTTAATGTTCTTAACAGAAAAACCCCAAGCCATGATTACTGCATTTGCTCAGACTTAATACATTTACTTTAACAGTACGGTACTCAATAGGTTCCCCTTCACAGAAGGGAGTTTTCAACCACACTGCAAGCCTCAGAATCTTCCCCACTGCTCACTCAGACAAAATAAACTCCCAAGATGGCAACTTAGCAGTCTGGCATCCTGCTTGTCTCCTCTGTGGGTCACAGCAAACACCAAACACCTTCACCACCAGCCGTGGCCAAAGGGAGCTGCAGCAATGACAGCACAGCTTTGCACCTGCAGCCCCAGGTGTTGTTCAGGTGTGCTGCAGAGGCAATGGTCTCATCCTGACTCCTCTCAAGGGGCTGACAAAGCAACCTGGGCAGCAGGAGACTCCTCCAACCCCCAGAGCACTGTGAGAACATGGGCAGGGCAGGTGTGACTCCTGACAAAGTGATGAGATTGTACACATGGGTGCAGCTCTCCCATCCATGAGGGTGGAATATGGAACCCTGCTCACTCTGGTGACACTGCATTCATCGTTCCTCCTTGATCCCATAGAGAGTGTTTGAGTGTCCCTCCCCTCTCCACGGCCACCCCTTGCATAGCACTCAAACCATCCTCCAACCCCTCGGCTGCCCTGGGGCTCGGTTCTTTCTTTACCACACAGAACACTCTCCTCTCACTGTACCTTTCGGCTTCTAAGTTATTAGTGCTCATGTGAAGAGACAAACAATTCTAGAAACTTCCTGCAGCCAAAGCACCCACAATCCTGGACCCAGGAGTGCAGCCTCCAGGGAGGCTCCCCAGATACAGCATGTTAAAGCAGCACAGCTCCTCCTCCTCAAGACTCCTTACAGCCAATGCCTATGAGAGCTCTGCAAGATTACCAAGGAGGAGTCAGTATCCTAAATTCACCTATTCAGAACGTTTTGGGGGAAATCTTTGTAGCCATCTACCTTTCATGCCTGGTCCCACACCCTCAGCCCTGCCACCAATAAGCACAAAGAAGTCAGCAAGCAAGATTCAGAATTTAAAAACCTGTGTGTGCTTGACCACGCACACTCCCTGCTACTAGCAACTCCTCTCCCCTCTCCAGCTGCAGGGAGGGCAACATCCCACAGCCCTGAACAGCAGGTCCATCACATGCCTTGGAGGCAGTTGCAGCCTTCTGCAAGGGGGTGACAGACCCATGCTCGCAGCAGCTATCACAATGCTATGGAAGCACAGAGCTCTTTGGTCAGTAACAGCAGTCAAAGCCACCAGCATCACATCTCCAACCTGTAAAAATAAACTCTCAAGCCAGACAGCTGCAAAAGCTGGCTCAGCCCACCCATCCACGCGACCAGAGAGAGAAACCAACAAGCTGTTTTGTTACTCAGCAACCTCTATCCTCCTCCTGCTTCCCCTCTTCATCCTCTTCTGTTTCTGTTTTGATCTGGGCCACGCCGAGCCGGTAGAGCGCGTCGCGGATCACCACCTCCCCCGGCTGGCAGCTCTGCACGATCTCCTGGATCTGCCTGTTGACGACTTCCCTGCTGGTGAGGAAGTCCATGAGGCGGTTGTAGAGGTAATAGTGCGTGGGGTTCTCGAAGGTGATGGGCCTTTGGCGCACGTTGCTGGTTTTGCTGTCGTTGATGGCGGCGATGATGGCGCCATACGGCTCCAGCTCGCGGCACAGCGAGATGCAGTGGTGCCGAGCTGTGGGATCCCCGGGGCTGCTCTGCTCCGGGCCCGTGTGGACGATTCGGCGCGCCAAGGACTTGGTGATTGGGTGCTGAAGGGAGTGCTCAGCCACCGTCATGTCCACGCTGTAGTGCTGGTCCAGCAGTTCAGGGCAGGACACGTACTGGGGGAGAGACACGCACACCAAGTAGAACAAGTAACTTCCCCACAGCTGAGAAGACAAAACTACTGGCTGGCCAAACTCCAACCAACACTGCAACCCAGGACAGAGGGAGGGCTAAATGGTCCAGGCTTCCCCTACATGCCACAAAGGTGGTCTGTACACTACCTCCTCACTTGTATGCCCTCACATAACCCCAAGGCACTAGGAACCATCTTCCTCTCCCACTTCTCAAGGAATAGCAGCAGCTTGAAAGAAGTGAGTTGCTGTATCAAAATAAGAGACATGCTCCAAAGTTCATGATCTGAACGGTTACAATGCACTCCCAGCACAGCTCTTCCTATTAAGGACAATTAATCAGACACAATGCCCCAGGAAACACAATACATTCTGCTATGATTAGAAGTGATGCACTGGCAAAGCTTAAATCAGGAGACACATACCAGGTCAAATTCACCCCTGGCAGTGTTCAAGGCCAGGCTGGACGGGGCTCTGTCACCCGTGGCAGAGGGGTGAACTGGATGAGCTTTAAGGGCCCTTCCAACCCAAACCATTCTGTGATTCTGTGAAATTATTTTGAGGCACAATGCAGGTCACATATGGAGGGGTAATTTTACATCTCCCTTGAAACTTTTCCATACTGGACTGGCACAGCAGAGAGCAAAGACATAACTAACCGTTGGAGGTTCCATGGGGTCAGAGAAGCAGCCCTGGTTCTTCCCCCACATCTGGGAAGTCAGGCCAGGCCAGCAGAGGTCTGCACATAATGCCACTGAAGAGGCTGTATCAACAACATACACTGGAGGCCAGTGACGTGAGGATACCAACAAGTCCACGTGATCCCGGGCATTTTCTCCTCTTACTATGTACTTTGAGCCACACACAACCTGGAGAGAAAAAAAAAAAAGGATTAACACCAGCAGCACAATAAAACTGAAAACTTACAGGAAAAAAAAAACCTAGTCTTAAAAAAAAAATCAGCTTCTTTTCAGGTATTCTAGACTATACAGTAACCAGACAGCTACTTTCTCTAAAGATACTCTGTTTCCTCATCACACATATTCACTTTGTCTTGTTCAGGAAGAGATGGTTTTAAACTATACCTCAGTAGCAACATTAAAACCAGGCTTCAGATCCTGAGATCTCCTGCAGGGCTGCTCATTTTCCAAGCTCTGAGGAACATGTTTTATTCCCAAGGCTCGGAGAAGCCCATTCCATTGCTTCTATTCAATAAGGAAGTTCCATGCTGGTAAGTCAAATAGTGAATAGCCAGGGAAGAAAGAAAACACTGTGGCTCCAGCCTTCCTTACCTGATGTGGACACACTTTGTAGATTTTCCCTCCTGTGTGATGAGCAGAGGGTGGTGCGATGCTTGTCCCATTCTGTACAAACTCATAGAGAGCCAGGAGGGAGTAGCAGAGCTCATCCTAGAAAAGACAGGCCCCAGAGAAAGTGTCTAAAATTAACAGACTCCTGCAGAGAGGGAAAAGGCTGCATGCAAGGTCTCCCAAATCCTAATTTGCACTTCATCCAATAACTCCTAATCCCACATTCAGCACCGTGAGGATGACAAGCAATTACACAAGGCTGAGCCAGTGACAAGGTAATTACAGGCTTCCTTTCTTCTAGCCCACAAAGGTTCAATTTATTTCACCATGTGTAAATTATCCTATAACCTGCTGGCACCCATCCCTGCCCTTAGTGCAGTCAGATGAGAAATTAATTGTCTAGGATGGCAAGAGTGGATGACGGAAAGACAGTGAAGAACAGCTCCACTCCTGCAGGCTTGTCTGTGGGCAAACAAGCCATTACCTTTGTATGTGAAGCCTCCCAGGGGATGCCACACTGTGTCAGAAAGCTCTGCAGCTCTTCCTCACTGTAGGAGTTTATCAGCTCAGGCCTGAAGACTTCTTCCTGAAGAAGTCTCACCAAGGCACTCCCATTACCTGCAAAGGCAGGAAACAGGTCTCAGCACTCATTCTCAGGAAGGGAACTTACCAAAATAATTTCTTAAGAAGACTACAGAGGCAGAGATTGCACAACCCACAGCCAGCAAGAGAAAGCTGTGAACAGCCCTACTTGCAAAGCACGCCACAGCCCACACTTGTCTCGAGCCCTTCACTGCTGAGGTCACCAGACTGAGCCCAGCAGAGCTGCAGACTCCATAAACGCTTATCTATCCTGTCATTTGTAACCTTTAAATGACTGATGTGAGGATAACCAAGCGACGAAGAGCAAAGATAAATGTTACTGCAGCCTTTGGACTGAGCAGCTCCAGGCTCAGCCTTCTCATCTCCCTGGTTCTTTCTCTGGAGCTCCACTTCCACGAAAGCCCACGTAGCTCTTCTGCAGCCCAACTCTGAAGCAGCTGCAGCCCTGTCTGCAAAGCCAACTCAAACACTTGTTAAGCATGCAAACCCAGTTTTCCTTCTTATACCAAATACCTAAACTCTTGAGGCAACCGAGTGCTAACTGATCTTAGCTCTCATAGATCTGAGATTATTCCTCTCACTGTTTTTTGTTCCATGCAGTCAATATGCTGTGGATATACTGAATGTTGACAACTCTGATCAGGACTAGCACACCACTCTTCTAGTCTTTTCTCAAGTTCTGTAAAAACATATTCACCCTTTATTGAGATTGTAACACTGAGATACCAAGCACTACCTGTAACTTCCACACTCCAAGTACCAGTCTAACATGAAACAAACACTGACTGGCATTCAAGATGCGCATGCATCCCTCTGCAATCAGACCCTATCTCACCTGGGGTGCAATGCTCTCATGTCCTCTGTGTCTCAAATGCATTGGAGCCCACCAGTGCATCCAAACCTCAGAGGAAAAGCCAAGCCTCAAGCAGCAAAGTAGCCTGAGAACAGCTGAACTCACCCCAACGTTCCTGTCTTTTCTCAGCACACGTAACTTTTAAAGTGTCATGCAATCAGCAATTCTTAATGCTAAACATCACCAAGACTGAAGTCACCAACACATCACGCTCCCTTAAATAAGCACAACCTGAGCCATTACCTGGCACTGGCTGTGCATGCAGGTTCTTGTCCTTCTCTGTATTGATCACCGCTGCTCCTCTCATCAGTGGAGGGAAGAAAGGAGCAACAATAGAGGCATCAAACTTTGCGATGGGGATGCTAGAAGGAAAAGCCACCTGCTCAATCACCTCTGTCTCCATCGTGGACCAAAAGTCTTCTACATTCACCTCACTTGATGGCGAGTATTCTGGCCAAGTAAACTACAGAGAGAAAGAAACACAGTGGTCAAATACAAATAACCACAGTTCATTTGACAGTTTTGTGTCAGTCTCACTCAGGGCATGAGGACTATCCAGGAGAGTGCTCAGCCCAAATATAACAAGATGATTTAAGTCTCCTAAAGCTTCCCACAACCACTTTGCATTGGGTAAGACTCAAAATTTGACAAATCTGACACAAAAGCCAGACATGCTACATTCTCCTACTAAGGCTTTTTTCCCCATTAGAGAAGACAGCACCTCAGGGAAACTTGAGGAAAAAAAGAATGTGTTCATGTCAAAGGAAGAAGACCAAATTCAACAACTTCCATCCAAGGTTCCTACTGCCTGAGGCTCTTGGACAAAAGCTGTGGTCCAGGGACAGAGGATCTTATTTTCCCTGAACTACACGTCAAGACCTCCAAGAGGAAGCACAGGCATTGCTGCTCCAGCCACATCCTCTTGCCAGGCATCAGCAGAAAACCACTCACAAAGATCTTACGTATTTATTGTGCATCAGGAAGACCAGAGTCAGCAAAGAATCATTATGATCTGCTTTGAACATGAACAGGACGTGAGCTGTGGGAAAAACCTACCTCTATATTTTTCAGTGCTAGGACATTTTCCGTATTCCTCTGGGCTATTTCCACCTTGGGGGTTATGCCACAGATTCCACAGATCATATCATTGTAATCCCGGACTGTCAGGCATTCAAAGGCCCAGTAGCCATTGCACAGCAGTTCCTGGAGCTGACCCTGCTCATCAGGGCTCAGGCTTTTGTCTGAAAAGAGAACATGCCATTGTTACAGTTTTCACTTCTTGAAGCCAGTGGAGAGGTAGTAGGGCTCTCCTACGCAGGATAAAACCAAACCTGCTCTCCAGAGAATTGTTACAAAGAACTGTCTGCAGAGGTACTGTTTGGTTTAGAAAGTGATTTAATAGAAACGTACCACACTAAAATAGGTGAGGTTTGCCTTTTTATAATCTAACAATCATCATCAGGTGCACAGTTTGGTGTGTTACGGTAAAAAGCAAGAAGGAAAACCCACCAGTCTGCTCCTGAACAGAGTCAAGGATATTGCCAACAGCCACTCTGGGATCCTCTCCAAGTTTAATGTGGTTTCGGATTGCAAACAGAAGATCCAAGCTCACTAACAATTTGTTACCCACATTGAAAAGGCCTGCAGTTAAAACAAGACAGTTATTGTCTGTAGGGTACCAGCTCTTGCTCACAAAGATATATATTCCATACTGATACACAAAACACTCACACGAGCACAGTTTAGAGGATAATAGAAACACAAACAATGCTTCTGCACCTCTGAAGTGCAGTGTTCCCTGCTGAAAGATTAGCTCCTTTCACAGACTTGTCTTTGAATTAAAAAAGCTACAAGGAACAGCTGCCAATCTATCTCCTCACTAGCCAACGCTGAGAAACAGCGCTCTCCAGAGATGCCTCTGACTATGATCTCAGGGGTTGCCTTGCACAATGCAACATTCACACAGAGACCTACACCAGTGAATCAAGGCAAGGTCTTCCTCACCAGAACATTCACATGTTTTCACTCATAAGTATAGATTTACTTGCAGAATAATCAGAAGCAAATAAAAAATAATTCAAATTTAGTACACTGGGAAGAGAACAAGCTTTGCTGTGCCTGGACAACGCCGTGATACAATTCCAAGGCTTCCAAAGGGTTCAGACTGTAGTCATGCTGTAGGTTGTATGCTCACACCTTTCCTACCTGTGTAAATGTCAGTGAAGCTATGGAGGGCCAGACACTGCAGGTTCAAGCACACTTTGACCTGAGCTGTAACCACCTGTAACCGATTGGCTGTCAGCAGCCAGCACTCCTGAGGCCCAGCAAGGGAACTGCAACACACAACAGAAGAAAAACCACTCTGAGTGAAGCCACTGGGTTTTTTAGTCCAGCCCTGCAGTAACTTTAGACATACTAGTTGACATGAGTTCATTATTATGTAACTCTAAGACAGATCACCACATCATTTCGCACCAGGAAAAGAAAAGTTATATTTTAAAACAGACTTCCCTGGCAGAGTCAGGTCACTGCTCACATTCTAGTAACAGCACTAGAGCATCCCTCCAGCTCCATACACTGGGCACATACTATTGGAGAGGTGGAGAAAACCCATGGCCCCAGCTGCCCTGGGAGAAGTGTCTATCCCATTGCTGTGGTGATCAGTGATACATTCCACCTGACAGCCTGTCCCTGCACACAGAGATTCAGAAAGATCTGCCCCTCTGCAGTGTAACTGCTGAGGGGGAAGTTCAGGCAGGAGAGTGCAGGTGGCTGAAATACTGCTATCCACCTGAGAAAACAGGAATCAAAGCCAAAGCCACCTCCTTCCCACTGGCAGGGCTTCAATTAGAGCCTGTGCAGGCACATGGGAGAGTCCCACACACAGAGCACTACAAAGCAGCCAGGCACAGACAAGGATTTACAATGCACAGGCTGGTAAGTCCCTGGGTGAGGGACAGGGTGTGAGATTGCTCTGTTCAGAAAAAACTAGAGCATAAAAAGTCTCTCTTCTGGAAAGATCTCAGTTAGTTCTAGCCTGACCAAAGCAAATATCCATTGCTCGTATCAAGAATTTTTTTGTGTAAGAAAGAAACACAACGTTAAACTCCCCGACATTTTGCTGTAGGAAATATTTTTGATCATGCTTTCAGAAACAGGAAGATGTCTGGCAGACTCAGTGAGGAGATGTCCTATAGGCTTTCATATAAATCTAGTTAAGGTAATCTAGCCTGCACTAGGAGTTTCTGAAAGTCCTTCAGGTTTCAATTTGGATATTTGTTCCAAAAAAGGATTCACTCAAGCACACACTAAGAAATGAAAGGAATGAAAATATCGTAAGCAAAAAGATCCACACAGGAAATGTTCAGACCAAGGAGAGAGAGAAAAGGGAAATCACATAATGCACATCTGTAAACCCACAAGTTTTCCTCTCTCAGCCTCAAAGCATCAGAATGGAAAACAAAGAGGGGATGACTAATGAAAAAACTCTGTTTCAATAAGAATACAGTTACATCTAGACTTAGCAGTCACTCTTTGATCCTGCTAAACCCTTTCCACACACATTTAGCTTATTCAGTGTCACTTTCACCAGCTTCACTACCAGGGGCTAAAGCAAATATTATTTCAGGCAGACTCGGAACAAAGAAAATCAGCATGAGTTTGAAAGAGTCAAAGTCCAAAGCAGAATCTTACTTCTGTCCCCCTTTGAACAAGGGGCTGTTACAGAGGAGGCACTGCACACACGGAGACTCATAGTAGTTGGACCAGGAGGTCTGCTCGATGGTCACTGTCTCCTCACTCACGTTGGACAGGATGAGCCGGGAGCTGTTGAGCTCATGGATGAGGGTGAAGATCTCTGCCAGCTCCGACTCGTTCTCGGGGATCTGCATCACCTTGCGCAGCAGCTGCAGCGTGGATTGACGCTGGATTTCCTTCTGGGATGGCGTTAGGGGCTCGTTGGTGTTCAGCACGTCCGACTGACCTGGACTGACCTCCTAGAAAGCAACATATCCAACTAGGCAAGCATGGGGATGAAATATTAAGAAGCCCAAAGAAGTCACAAAAGGCAGCAGAAACACAGTAACCTTTGCACTTAGTAAACTTGACTTCTACTCTACTGCTGAATCACTGACTCCACACAGGAGCTTCAAGCCCAAATTGCTTCAACAAAAACACCTTATTACAGCCCAGCCCTTCAGGAACTCCTGCACTGCCAGACCATCACAGATTTGCCATTAAACCGTTAAGTGCAGGGATTGGGGATCGAGAAGGTCAGGATAATCACCAACAGGTATATAAACACTTCAACAACCCTCATTACTTGAGCCCCCAACCATCACTGTCTTTCTCCACAGGTTATCAGGCACAGGCTCAGGGCAGCCTGCACAGTCCTCCAGAAGCTGAAGGAACCAAGTACTAAATGAGAACTGGGGGCTGTGATATACAGAACACACTAATCAATAACAATTGATCAGCTACAGTCTACCCTTCTCCAACTCACACATGCTATCACAACAAAATGCACAAGCACAGGAGAACCAAACTTCAGGTTGTCCCAGGAGAACAGAGAGAACATAAACAGGCTGATCTGTTTAATCCCTGAAACTCTTCTGTCAACATTTCAACCTGGTTTTCTGACTAGTCTAGCAATGAGAGAAATGATCAGTCAAAAGCCCAGAGACAACAATGAACTGTGTGACAGGAATGTTAAATACATCTAGAACCAGAAAAAAAGAAAAAACAACTAAATGAGGAAGAGACAAGCCACATGGCTCTCAGAATGCAAGCTGAGCTAAGCACACTGCTGTTCCTTACACAGCTGTTTGTGTGTGAGTTTAACACAGGCCATCTCAGTTTGTTTGTGTTTTTAAAGAAAAAACAAAACCACTAAACAATGTTCTTCAAAATAAAAAAAAGGCAAGTGGATGAGTCATTACTACACAGACTAAAATTCTGCCCATTTGATGAGTAGGCATTTCAGCTAAGAGCAGGAAAGCTCCTTTTTTTCATTTATTGTTTTAAAAACATGACAATTCAGTATGAGAAAAACCAACCCTTGAGACTGCAAAGGCAAAAAACGAAAATCACCCCCAGAATTAATTACATCCACATAGAACAGAAGACAACTGAAAACATATTTATACATCAGAAAAAAAACCCCAACATCCAGAAATAAATTCAGGTTGGAAGTAAAGTTGCTCTACAAACTCCTAAAAACAGGAAGCTGTAATACAAGATGTACTGACTTAACTGACACTAGCCCGAAACTGCTCACAAAGCAGAGCATACTCGGGAGTTTCTTGATGAAGCCCGAAGTTCAACAAAGCTGACACAGCAATGCTGTGACTTCAGGGTCGATTTTCCCAGCATGTACTGACACAACAGAAGCATTTTTAAGTCAAGGAGACACCCAGTGGTAGCACTGGGTGTGCTCAGACTCACTCTCAGCCTGAAGCACCACTGCTGCAGGAGTTGGACAGTACAAACATCATCACAGATATTTTAAATAGGAACCATTCTGCCAGAAAAGTTTATCATAATGAAAAAAAAAAAAGCCCAAACCATGTTCCCACAGGTACTTGCAAACAAAGGTACTTCTCTGCCCAGCTCACAACAGACAGGTGATAAAATAAGCCAGCCTGAACCTTACCAGGGATTTTGCTGTTTTCTCAGTCCTGTCTTTGGCAAGGTTGTATCCACAGCTTGGACAGATGCGTGGCTTGTGCCTGTTTGTATACACATAACTGCAGGAGGGGTTCTTGCATTTCCCTCTGCCACGTGATGTTGCTAATCCCAAATCCTGAATAACACAAAAGAGATGTTTGCTGACCTTGACTTTTAATAGCTGGTCTCCATGATCTTAAAGGTCTTTTCCAGCCTGAATGACTCTATGATTCTAAGCCAACAAGATTCTAAGAAAGATTATTATACGTTTTTTTCCCCACTTTATAATTTTTTTGTTTAAACATCAATAGCAAGCCCTGTTACTCCACACAGAATCCTTTAACTGGCACTTCAACATTCTGGGGCCAGCTCTCCAGACCAGAAGCACATTAAATTCACTCAGAAACCCCTGATCCTCCCTGCTGAACTCAAGGAGAGGATGGGGATTATTCACGGGGACATGAGTTAAAATCCATCTCTTAACAAGGCCCCAAACAAAACTACAAAACACAGCACAGTCACCCTGGATTGGATCTAGTGATGACACACAAAGTACAGATTTTTGCACGTTTAAAATGAGATGTACTTGTGCAACTCAGTAAAACAGAAGGCCCAGAACATTCTCATCCCAGAGAGGACACTCCCCATGGCAGAAGTCACACTATTTGAAAAACTCTCACCAAAGTTACGGTGCAACTGTACTTGTAGGAAGGGAATATGTCTGGTTTGACCTCCACAACTTTAACCTGAGATGCCCTGCTTGTCACAGCACTGTGGAGCTAGAGATTGAAAGCAGAAAAAACAACACCCATCAGACACCTACCACTAAATACACACACACATCAATAACTAGTATCTATTAGCATTCCTGCCCCCAAGAAATTAATTAATGTTCATTTAATATCCATAATACCATAAGACACTGTTTTGTATGCTAAGGCATTACAATTCACACAGATTCATTCCAGCATCTTGGCATATTCAGTCATATTTCACAGGTGAAAAGCTCAGTATTCAATATTGCATGTCAGATTATCAAAGCACCAGCAGATCCTTAAAACATCCTCTTGAAGTAGCTGGGAGGTTCTCAAAGCAACCAACAGCAGGATTGTTCAACAGCATCTCAGATCAGTTCCCACACTCAGCCACCAAGCATTCATTCTGCTACCCAGTCATATCATAAAAACTGCCAGTCACAGATCTCGCCATCATAAGGGCTGCTACATTTTTATGTTCTATTTCTCACTCAGGTCATATCACTCACCTGGGAGGAAAAAAAAAAAACCAAACCAAAACCACAAACAAAACCCTCCCCTCAAAAACTCCAGGAAAATAATTTGCATTTGAAGAACAACCTTTCGCTCCTCAGCAGCTGGTGCCTGCAGAACTGACTGGCCCAACTGTTTCAGCGTACTGGGCTTCAAGCCTGATGTTCTCACAGGGGAATGCTTGTCTAGAAGGAGGAAAGAAATGCACCAGGTTAAATGTGATAAAACAGGTTCTGCTCCTTTCTGACATCTTTGGTAAATGCCGCTACAGTCATGTGAGATCTTTCCTCTGAGCTTGAAACGACCCAAGCAGGTGTTTCATGGCCTATTTACAGCACTCAGGCAGAGACAAAGTGGTTTTTTTCCAGCATTGGTAACCACCTCCCTTGAAACCTATCTTATTATTGGCAGACACCAGCCTGGTGAGGAAAGACAACAGCTCCCAAAGCATACCAGAGAATGCTGCTTTTACCAGTACTTGCAAAGGCCTGCCTGCTGCTCGGCTGCTCCATGCTGGCTTCTCTCCCCACGCTGGCTGGAGCAGGCAGGATGGCTCGCATGGGTCTGGCTGCAGCCAGCAAGGAGGGCTTGGGTCTTGGTTTGCTCTTTACTTCTTGTCCCTTGTGTGCAGCAGCTGTTGCATCAGTTCTGAAAAACAAGAGCTATAAGTGGAAAAATATTCCATCGATTTCCCCCCCAGCTTCAGTTTTCCTCTTTTCCCTGAATTGTGCTTTGTTAGCACACTAATCACAGCTACTGCAATAGAAAGAGAGACAGTGCTAAGGCTGCATCTGCCCTGTGACTACAATCTGTCACTTAAAAAAATATTAGCTCTGACGGACAAAGACTCAAAGGAACAATCCTGAAATGGCACAAAACAGACAGCAAACACAATAAGTCTTACAGGAAGCACTGCCAACAGCCTTCAACTTCTTGGACTACTCCCATGAGCACACAATAGACATCATACGCTTCCATAACACATGGAAAACTGACTCACCCCACCACTGGCTTTTTCAGAGAGGCATTTGGACTCAACACCTCAGAAGATGCCGACATCCCCAGCCCCACACTTCCTTTCTCTGCCTGCTCTGAAGAAGCGTCTGCTTGCCGCTGGCTCTCTTGGCCCAGCACCACTCCAACAGCACTCCTCCTGTCTTCAGCAATCACATTATTCGGAAGAAAGTGGCCCTCAGAGATGATCACTTCCTCCCACTCCATCTCAGGCATCTGCCCTCCGACAGGCACAGCGCTCAGCAGCTGGCTGACAGCTTCGGAGCTCTCCAAGGCGGACTTGGAGGAACTCTCGCTAACGGCCGTGGGTTCTGTGAGGGCTGACTGCTGACCTCTTTTAGCTGCTGGAGTTTTAAGAGAGGTGCCTGAATTTGGCTCAGATTTGCTTTTTGGTTGCTTTTCCTGGAAACAAGGAGAGAGTCACATTTCAGAGCTTTCAGCTTTCACAGATAAGCAAGTCCCCTGCACATATGCCATGTTTCCCATGGCCTATTTAATGCTGGATCAAAACAGCAAAATCCTGAGTGTTTAAGCAGTGACTTGTATGGGAGTAGACAGACGGCATCTCCTACAATAGCAAAGGCCCTGCTAACATTGTATCTGGCCTCTTGGCCCTTCGTGTATTATTTTTAGACACTGTTTACTTTGAAGAATCAATCTTCCTTAAACTCCCTTAAATATCACCATTAGCATCAACACCACAAAGTCACCCACCACTCTTTGTAGCAAGGGCCTGCCTCCTACGCTGCTCTTTCATGGCTTCAGCTTTCTGATGCTGTCTGTTCTTCCACATTACTGAGCAATCAAAGGGAGTTAAGACAGAGAATTTGCATCTTTTGGATACACACTTTCAGAAAAGGAAGCATGCAAGGAGCCAGAAAACAGGATTACTTAGGAAGTTTTTTTGACTTTAAGAAAAATGTTACTTCCAAGACTAAGACTACAGAAATCATTGTACTAGAGTCAACAAAGGTACAATGAACACTGAACCGGAATAGGCAAAAACATACCAGAAATGGAATCCAGAGTCTTTACCATGTCTTTACCAAACACATTAATTCTAAGCTCGCTACAGAGTTCATATTCAGAAGAATAATCTAAGTTTTTAAAAAAGGTATCTTTTAACCTTTCTAAGGAACAGGAAGGTGTATATATATATTTGGTTTCAATTCTGTTGATACTATTGCCAGTTAAAAAGAAACTCCTGGTGCATGTTTTCCCCAAGGCATGACACCTTACAAACAAGTGGAACTGTATCTGCAAATGTGTTCCCAGCAGATCAGAGTAAGTCTGAAAGACAAAAAGGAAAACCCCCTCTAAAACCTTTCAGTTCTAACCAGGGTAGGATTGAACAGGAGCAGACATGCCATGCTCAGGCAAAATCCAGAAATACTTTTTGCATGCAGCCATCTCTCTACCTCAGCAAGTTTACCAAACAAAAGCGAAGATGTCACCATCACTATCTGTACCCTACCACACAGGAAGCTCAGCCTTCAGCTCAGACACCACAGAGTTTGCAAGCTGCCCAAAAGAGTTCTTATCCCTGAATATTTAATGGATCCAGACACAAAGGAGGCTCAGAACAAATCCACACAAAGCCATTGAATGTCAATGCCAACTTTCACACTGAGAACATCCTTTAAATTGTGCCTGTGGAGTCTTGCTTCAGACAGAAATGCACATCTGCTCAGAGCTGACTAATTACCAGGATAGTGCCAAGGTTTAAGGATCAAGTGTGTTTTGCTGTACATCTCATCTAGTAGAGATGCCAATAACTTAAGCAGAGCGGGCATCTTGCGGAGAAAGACTTTTCCACTCGGACAAGCTTCACAACCCTACCAACACCTGGAAATTTCCTTCCAGTCAGAGGACAGAACATCATGATCAGACACATGGCCATGAGACAACAATACCCAACAGCACTTCAGCTTCCACTAGATCAACTTTACTAACAAGCTCCTAAAGGATCATACACCTACTACAGTTGAGAGTTGTTCTTCCTTTCTGTTAAAATAACGATGCTGAAAGACCACAGAAAAGTAAATCTGTAGAAGAACTTCAAATGGAGATATTAATCACCACAAAACAACTTCCCGAGCTTAGCTGGGGCTGTAGCAGGAAGAACAGGCAATGCCGTCCAGTCACAGGAACTGTGCAGGCAGAGGGCCAGAAGAACGTGTATCCTATCAATGAGAGAGTTACCAAATGCAGTCCCACCTATTCTAACAGATACAAGCAGCATCTTTACCCAAGGTTAGGTGATTTCAGGCCTCACCTTGGCCAAGTGTCCTCTGCAATGGTGACTTGCTCCAGCATATGCACTGGAACACAAGTGCAGGGATCAGTTCTGGCGTATCTGACCTCCTGTGCTAGATCTACAGGTCTAGAAGTATCACAGGCATTCACAAAACCAGCACTTTCTGTCTCAAAGTCAGGAAAGGAAAAACAAATTTACCTTTGGGATCCATTTCCCTCCCAGGAAGTTCCCGCATGTTGGGCATTTTGGTGGCTTATGCCTGGTGACATAAGTGAAGGAGCAGCCAGGATTGGTGCAATTTCCATGTCCCCTGCGAGTATAGGTGGTTGTCTGAAACAAGAATTGTCAAGAATTTGTCTACAGACCTGAAAACCACAAAGCTGTGCTGGTCACTTCCTTTTTCCTCATAAGCATTTTACAAATGTTATTTGGCAAATCAGCAGCCTTCCACTATTATTCATTTTACTGAATAACCACCACACAGCCGGGTCAGGGTGAGTCAGCACCGTAACTATTGTTAGTCTAAATGCTCAGTCTACACGACGGCCTCTGGTATCACCAGAATTTAGATCAACCTGCAGAGCAGAGATGAGCAATGCACATAACCTCCTGGAGAAGGTACTCTTGCATTTACAGTGATGTAACAGCTCTTTTTGAACATGAAAAGGTCACAGTAAGATGGCATAAAAATGATTCAAACACCAATCCACAGTGAGACAAGATGTGATTAACACTCAAGACAACACAGCAACAAGACTTGAAGACAAGCACTCATGATGCAGAGGCAGTTTTGTCAGTAATTTGTTGCTGTAGGGGACAGTCAAGTATTGCCTGGTCCTTCACTGTAACTTGCCATGAACTACTGAAACACAAGCAGTGTCACCAGGCACTATTTATACAAACAACTAAAGTAGAACCTGCCATCTTTGCGAGGACAACTGCATCGACACACTGAGTTTTTGTCAGCACAGCACTTCCCAATATCCTGTTCTCAACACTCCCGAGGGAGCTGTTGTACTGTAACTCCCTAACTAGGTACAGATTTTTTCTAGAAATGCAAGTGCTGCTGTCAAAGAAATGAGCCAGTTAAAGCCAGATACTTCCCAGGAACAAAAACCTGAGGTATTTCCATTCTCCCTGAGACAATTGGAAGAGCATCACACTATGCACCACTATAAATATCTGCAGTGTTCCACCAGCTGGAAGCATAGAGAACCTGGAAAACAGGATTTGGTGCTGGCTTATATAACAGAAGGAGCTGCAGTACTGACGGTAAATTAAGTCCCAAAATGACTACAAAAACACAGGTGGCTGGAGTGGTTAGATTAGAGAAATAATACTATTCTTCCTCGTGGAACAGGCCATGCAACCTTTCATATGGCTTCTCAAAACCTTAGGTCATTGTTCCCCTCCTGTCACGTGGCCAAATCAAGAGCTTTGCAGTTCATGTTTTCCTGTCGTAAGAGCAGATCCTTGCCCTTAAAGGGATGGACACTGGCTTTTTAGGAAGACAAATATGCATCCAAGTAGCGGATGTAGATGGCTACATAGAAACTGCTGTTGGCCAGATGTGTTGCAATAGCTTTATCTACTCCATCTGTTTCCAAGAATTCCCTGAGGAAGAAGGCAGCAGAAATGTGCCCCTGTAAGATACCGTAGGAAGTAAGAGATCCCCTTAGCCTATGCAAGACATAACACCTGCAACAAGAAATACATCAACTGGTATGAAGACTCCAAATTGGATTGCCTTTAAAAACTGAACCATAAGCAAATCCCTCCCACTCTAACATCTTTAAGACAAATCTATGACAATACATCCAAACCTTAACAAACCATACAAAACTCAGAATTCCTTACCAATTTAATTGATGCTGGGTTCTCCACAACAGAATGAGCTGGCAAAGGTAACATGATAAACTGTGTTGCAGGTGTGGAGGAGCTACTCTCTTCAGTATCCTAAAATGAAGTCAAAGGGAAAATACATGCAGAAAACAAAAGACACGGTGGCCCATACCCCTCCCTCTCATGAACATTAATATGTCTTAAGGACTGATGAGACCAGAATACAGGACAGAGCAGCAACCATTTCAAAAGCAATGGCCTTACCAGATGTACTCTGGAAATAACCAAACTCCTCGCACCTTGAAACTGAAAAAAGAGAATCCAACTCTTCACAGACTAGGGTTTTCTATGACTGACCCCCAACACCTCAGCTTAAAAGGACTCCCTTCTACCTCTCTGCAACCAGGAAAACAGCTATCACGAGCACAGCAGTAGCATTTTTTTCTCGCCAAAATCTTGCAGTGCAACTGCAGAACCCAATTACTGGCACTGCAATACCCCAAATATTGTTATAACAAACAAAAGAACTCAGTCGTGTTAAGACAATTGGTATCAGCAGATGGCTGAGTCAACTTGCAAGCAGAGACAACTTAGTCAGGGAGTTAGTTTTGTATCATTGATTACAAAAGTTTCTTTTTCTCTCAGCACTGAGCGTCAGCAGGTTGGGCAATCTCACGATCTCCTGTACCAACTGAGGATCTCAAATAAAATGGGGGAAACAGCACTGAGATTTTTCAGGTGAGACTCTGGCAGGACTCTGAGTGTCACTGGAAAAACTTACCCTCCCAGTCACCACGGTCACCACAGACACCCCATCAGGCACCTGGGGACGGGCCACAGCGATGCTCCCATTGGAGATGTCCGTGGAGCTGCTGACCAGAGTCTCCTCAATAACCACCCGGGCTGTCTGGTACGGCTGTCCTTCTATTTCCAAAGAAGCCTCGTCCAAGAGGATATCTCCAGCCACTTTCTCTGTCACAGGCCCAACATAATGAGAGAGAACCTCCGAGGCAACAGCTTCTTCTGCAGCCTCGGGCTGGGCAAAGGCTGCCGTGTCCTCTGCCAGCCCCTCGATGGCAATGCACTGCTCCGAGACGCCGGCCTGGCCTGAGTCCACAGAAAGGATGTTCTGCACAGTGTCACGGGACACGCTGGTGACATTCCTGGGAGCCGCCAAGCCTTCGGATGCTGCCGGGCTCTGTGTCACGCACAGCTCCAGTGACTGCCTGCTCCTGTCTTCTTGAAGAGTGGTTTTGGGAATAATTATATAATCGGAGCGAGGAAGAATCTTACGAAAGCCTGGAATGTCAGGGACTACTGCAGTTCGAGTGCATGCCTTGGAGTTCTGTGGGCAAAACCAGAAGATGGAGTAAATGAATATGAGAAAAGAAAGAGATTCAGTTCTCAATCCTGCTATTTTAGTGCCTAAGGTTCAAATGGTTTTTTGGAGTAGTTTGCTGGGAATTTCTCCACATGACAGAGCCTGCCGAATCCCTCTCAGTTCTGGTTTTATCACCCACTTTACCATCACTCACTCTGATGACAGGACACAAAAATAACTGCTGGGAGCAGGAGAGACATATACATCTTGGATTACAAAACATTCTCCCTCTACTGAACAGAAGGCAAAGGCAAAAGGCAGTGGCCTCACACAGCTTCTTTAAAGGCTGCCCTGAGCAGGGATACAAACGGGAATCTGCAGTTAAACGATTCTCCCACACAGTGCTGTGTAAGCAGGTAAGTGCCTCTCTCTCCAGCAGCCAAAGAACTTCCAGAAAGACAACTTACCGGGTCCAGTCCCTCTTTCTCCAGCTTGGCTTTCTCCAAGTAGTAGCTCTTTTCAGCCACACTGAGCAACCTCCAGCTCTCACTGATCTTTTTGTTGATTTCAGATTGAGGGAGGTGTGGAAGCTCTTGCTGTACTTTCAAGTAAATATCGTAATAGTAGAGAAGGTAAGCAGATCTGAAACACAACCAGAAACTGAAACATTAAGGTCATTCTACATAAATTCTTTGGGGAAGAATAAATCCACAAGTTTTAGGTTTGCCTCAAGGTCATGTGACAAGCAAGTTACATTTAATTTTATTTGTAAATGCATTTTTTAACCAAATGAAAACTCTCTCTCTGAGGAGAACCTCTGAAGAAAAGAGAGAACCTCTGAGGAACAGCCTAAGGCAAATTATTCTGGGGTAAATAAACTCTGAACTGAGCAACAGTGGCACCTGTAAAGAATGTCTGAGCAGGCCCAAAGTGTCAAGCTGATGTTTCACATACGATGTTTTACACTATGAAGTGTTCCACTCACGTCAGAAACAAGGAAAACTGCTCCCACACCCTACAAAGGGGCTAAATGAAGGCAGAAAGAACTTACCGAGGCTTCTTGGCTTTTTCTCCATGATCACCAGTACTTTTATGTTTCTTCTTCTTCTTGGATGGCACTGGTGACGCGTAAGTGTAAGTGCTCTCTATCTCCTCCATCACCACAGTTACCTCAGTGCCATCATAGGGAGCCTCCATGGCTAGAACACATATTCTGTGTTATGCTCTTGCCAAGTTATACAACGTTTCTCCCAACAAACAGCACTTTCAATCACTTCAGCAAACTGACAGCCCTGTCGGCATCTAAATGTGACTCTAATTAAATCAAGATAAATGTGTTCTCTATTTATCCACTTTTAGAAGAAAACTTCTATTTCTATAACCTCAATACCATCAGTTCAGTGCAGATGCACTGCATCTGCACTTCCAGAGCTGCAATTCCATGGGGAACTCTCAGGTAAGCCTGGTGACGCAGAGGGAGCCGTGCACGCAGCCAGCAGCTGTCTGGCTACAAGGTGCCATGTCACGGCCACGCTACAAACGCAAAGCCAGAGGCTGAACAAGCAGGACGCCTCACAATCCTCTTACCCACCGCCAGCTCTCTGGGGCTCTTCGCTTGATAGCGATGACGGCTTCAGTCCCCGGGGCGCTGGGAGGCGGGGAGGACACGGGAGATAAAGGCAGCACCNGGCGGGACGGCGGCCGGGAGGGGTCAGTCCTCTTGCGCGTGCGCGGTGAGGAGGCGGAGCGCGCGGGTCCCGTTCCCGCCATTTCTCGTGAGGGCAGCGCGCGAGGGCTGGGCAGGGCTTGGGTAGAGCGTCGCAATTAGTGCTTAATTAGCGCTTAATTAGCGAAGGGCTCGGGCCGCGGCAGTGGGAGCGTGGTCTGTAGGAATAGCATCGAGTTCTTGGGTTCGTCGGTGCGTGTGCCGTCTTCACGCATTTCTCCCTCCTGCGCTCCTTGGAGCAGCGGTCCGGGTCTGGCCGTTCCTCTGGAGGAGCACGGCGCCGCCGGCGCAAAGCGCTGCTCCANTTCACGCATTTCTCCCTCCTGCGCTCCTCGAAGCAGCGGTCCAGGCCTGGCCATTCCTCTGGAGGAGCACGGCGGCGCCGGCGCAAAGCGCTGCTCCAGGCTCCGGTGATGTCGTCCCAGCAATCACAGAGTCATTTAGGTTGGAATAGACCTCTCAGATCATCCAGTCCAACCTGTGACCCAACTCCACCACGTCAAACAGACCGCGTGTGCCATGTCCAGTCTTTCCTTAACCACCTCTGGGGATAGTGACTCCACCTCCTTGAGCAGCCCATTCCAATGTCTAATCACCATTTTTGTGAAAAAAATTTGTTCAACATGGATTACTAGGGGAATGTGAGTCAGAATGTAATACTCCTACTGGTAAAGAAGCCACATACTAATGAATACAGGCTAGTACAAGATGTCAGGGCTATTAATAAAATAGTTTTCCAGGGAAATCAAAAGCAGCAGCACCAGTAAGAATACAGCTGAAACCTGACTAGTAAGGCAGAAACAATAACCTTAAAAATTAGAAACTAGAAAAGGGTTAGGAGAACTAATTGCTAAATTTGTGAAGAAATTCCTCACGTTGTCCAACCCAAACCTCCCCTGAGACAGGGAAATCCAGGGAAGCTCGGTGCTGAGTGTAAGGGCCAGCGCTGTGTCACCACTGTGTCATGAGAGTTGTCAGAGATCTCCCTGCTGGGAAACACGGAATCACTCCAGGTACTGCAGCCACTCCAAGGATTCATAGGATCTTTGGATCCCAGCATTTCTTTATCAGCATTTCTCTCTGAATTTTGAAGGCTAAAAGTTTCCATACACAGCAACATAATTGTTTTCTCAGTTTTCATGAACATTGAAACTTAGTGCTTTGCTCCCCAGGAAACAAACATCCCCATTAGGCTCTCTACCCACAACCCTCTTCCTCTGAACCTTTGTGGAAGCAGGATATTGCGCAGCTATTGCTTGAACACGTTTTTCAAATTACACATTTTGGCTTTTTTCTGTATTCATGTCTATTTCTGCAATTTACATCACGACTTCTAACTTTAGATGAATGTAAACCACATCTATCTTGTGCCTCCTCTGATTGTGGAGGAGCAGAAAAAGGGCTCCTCTCGCTGAGCCAGTCATTAATAAACCCCACAAAGCAGTGATATGACAGCCAGTATTCAATCTGCAAGTGGTTATTTATTCTCCTGAAGTCCTGCAGCCGTTTCTGTGCTCTGTTAGTGTTTATTTGTAATAATTGGAGGCAAACTGTCTGTTCTGCATCAAACACTCCATCCAACCCCCTCTACTTTTCTAAAGCTCCATACTTTTACTCGGATCAATGCACGACCACTAGAATTTTCTTGTAATTATTACGTAGCCAAATATTTGGGACAAAATGGCTGGTTGACTTTACAGGACTAATGAACAACTGAAAATAATAACTTAAGAGAAAAACACTTGAAGGGAAAGCAGTCGTGTTTCTCTCATTGTTCATGGAGGAATTCTGACAATGTGCATGCTGTCAATGGCATTAGAAACTCAAATTCTTTCCTAAATTGGGCATTTTGACTCTTCCATGGACATTTATATGGCTTCATCTCAGAAAAGAAAATACATTAACAGCATGTAAATTATTTTAACTACACTGTGATAGCACTTTGAGGAGCAGGGGAAGCTGCTGTGTCGGGGTGTCTGTTGTGAGCCCAAGGAGGGTTACAAAGGAGCCCCCGCTGTGTCAGGAGGGGAAAGGCGCTCTCTCCCCAGGACACTTTATGCATCATTGCCTCGGGAAATGAAAGGTATTGATGGAGATTACACAGGGATCTCCCTCTTCATTTTCCTGACAAAGTACGAGGGACTCTTTGAAGGAGTTCAAAAGACAGGCAGGTGCACAGAACTGCAGCAGGTACCAGCCTTTACTTCTGAAGAGTTGACTTCAGAGTCTGCTTAAATAGACGAGAAATTGTAACAGATTATTCAGCTGTTCAGTAACAATTCATCCAGCTCCAGCTCCCCGACCTGCAAGCCTTCCAAGGCTCCGTCCCTGCTCCAATTCAGTCACCACAGTGTTGTCGTGTGAGTGCTGTGGGGCACAGGCGTCGTCTCAGAGTGTGATTTGACATCATCTCTGTGTCAGCCCTCGAACAGCACCAGTTTCCAGGAGGCTTTCATGACCCCATCCCCTATAACAAAAGCCAGATGAGATTGAGACTGCGTGGCAGCAAGGAGAAAAACACTGCCAAGGCCTTTGGGGGATCATGTTCCCCGTGGAGGTGGAGAGCTTAAAGCCCCGTGGGACCCGTTGCGGTAAAGGAGGTGTGGTAGGGGATTTAGCAGTAGCCGGGTGGGGCTGCTGGCAGCTGTAGTCACCAGGGACAGCTTCCATGACTCCTTCTCAGCTTCGTTAAACCTCCCTGAGGTTTGCTCCGACACTGCGCTGGTGACTGCGGGGTCTTTCTTTCCTTTGAGAGTAAAACCACACTGAACCTGTCCCTCTTGCTCTGCACCCGTCTGCTACAGCTGCCATGTCCCTGTGCCGTCCATGGGCTTTGTGCTGACGGTAACTGCGCGGTGTGAGAGCAGCAGCCAAAGGGCTGGAGACGCAGAAGGAGCATCTGTTGAAGGGTAAGGGAGCCCCTTTCCCTCAGAAGTGTTGCAATAAAGATGTTACTATTTTTAAAATGGCACCAGTGGAAAAGCAACAAAGTGGTTTGTTATATTTCTGATGAATTCTGGTCTGTTTGGGAGCTCTTTGCAAGAACAAACACCAAGGATCTCAGAAATGTTAACATTTTTTGTGTTTCTGGTTATATACACGGGTTTTGGGGAGTGGGAGTAACAAAACAAAACTTGGGCTTTTAGAAGTGGCTGTAATTGAACTCACAGCACAAAATCAACAAGGAAAGGGACCAAAAGTGTTACATTTGATTTAGGCAGCAAAAGATCTCTTCTTGCGTTATCCAAAACAAAGCATATATTAAACAATAGAGCTATTGCACCAATCTCTCATTTAATCTTTTAAGATCATAAAAATTTCAATTTCTCTGTGAGGCTGTTCTAGCCACACACACCACTTGGGATTTCTGTGTTTATAAAACAGAACCCACCTCTCTTCTTTGAAATTGCTTTGGCTCCTGAGTCGCCGTCCAACCAATCTTTTCCTCAGCAGGCAAACAAGTACATATTTTACAGTCAGTGAAATATGTTTCTTTCAAAAAGGTTACAGAAAACATTTTCTAGACATTTATTCTTTTTTTTTTCCTATGAATTAGAAGAGAAGCAATGATTCATATGACTTCTCTATTTTAGTTGTTTCAAAAAAACTGCTAACAAGGCTTCATATTTTAAACGGAAATTTGATCTTTTCCGTTTTCTACTAAATGAGGCATAAAAGTATTATATGTTAGGTGTTGAAAATAATGAAAGCTATCAGAAGAAGCACAGTTTAAAAGCCTGTCCGTAGAGACTTTATGAAGAAGAGAAACCTAGTGATACATTTGTGTAAAATAATGAACAGTGCAGAACAGGCCAGGCAAGCGTTCCCGTTTCTTCTCTATTACTGATAAAGGAAAGGGGAGAGCTTTTGAAAGTGGAAATTCTAATTTCGTTCAGGTTTGGAAGGTGAAATGGAAACATAACCATTCAAAGCTCAGAGGAAGAAATACCTCCAGCTTTACTGCCAGTTGATCACACAGCAGCATAGCATATCTGCAAGTATCCAAAACCCACTAAAACTTCCTATGGATAATGCACCCATCTAAAAAAATGTGTCAGGATAAAAAAAATAGGAGCTAAACAACTTCCTGCCTAAAGAATAAACTCATCACTGTCTAAAAGACTAGGAAAAGTTCCCCAAGGCCCTGTATCACCCCAAGGCTCTGTATCAGAGAGGATTGAATACAGTGCTGGTGGCTATTAAAGGCACAGTCTTGATGAAGTCTGACTCTTCATAGGATCCAGAATATATTTTCTTTAAGTAAACATTTTGGTCCTACTCATTTCCTTCCTCAGGAGCATCAGGAATATTGTGTCATTATCCCTGATGTAGCTGGAGCTCTCCCCAGTGAGCCAGAAAAATGGTCTTGCCTCATGAAACAGATTCTGAGTTTTCTCTCACTGTTTGTAAGTTGTGTTCTCTATTTACTTGCACAAACCCCTGTGGAGCCCTGAGCATGGTCTGTCTGTGGCACACTCACAACATCTTCCTGAAATGAATCAGGATAACTCTCCTTCCTTTTATGAGCATGTTGATGCTTTTGATCCATGTTGGGTGCTTTTCGCTGTTCCCAATGCACTGTTTGCTCAGATCCCTTCACGACTTGTGAAGTACAGAAATGTGTTTCACTGAATGGGAAATTCATTCATTAACAAGGAGCTGCCCCTTATGAAGGCATCACCAGGTGGAATTAGAGTGTCCTTTGTGCTGAGCCTGTTCACTATGACAAGCCTGACTTGGTCTGTGTGGTTTGTGAAGGAAAAGCTACCCAAAAGCTCTGGCACTTGAGGGTGCAGCTCTGATCTGAGACTTTGCCAGCAGCAGCCCTGAAGCCTCCTCAACAGCAGTAATTATGTATGTGATGGGAGACAGGTAAATGCTGCTTCTCACTCCCCACCTGAATGATGAAAAAACTGAGGTATAAAGAGATTAAAAAGAATACCTGAAGATGGATATCTACCAAACCCAGTAGAGTCACTCACTGTTCGGCATCCCTGAAAATTCAGAACAGTCAGGCATGACTTTTGGGGTGCCCTAAAATATTCTCAACCCAAGACCAGTGAACTGGATTGATATAAACATCTATTCCTGTCGCTGTGAAACTGCATCTTCCAGCACAGCTGCCCCACAGCTGTCACCAAAACAGCAGGACTGCAGGGCGACCTCACACCATAACTTAATTCTTTCTCAGGAATGTAGAGCCAGCAGGGAAAGGGAACCTTCGAGTCAAGGTCTTTGCCCATATTCTCTGGCTGACACTGAAGTCTCTGCCCTACAGTGCAGACAGGAGGCCCACACATCACACACACAGCTGTACATTACCTGGCACAGGTAGGGATTTGGTCACCGTGTAGCTGCAGCAGCAAGGACCTCTAGGAGAGCAGGATAAGGTTCCTCAGGAAGACTGAGCCTCACCATCTTCCAGCAGTGCTGGTCCTCACCCCTGCCTGATTAAAGCTTCCTCAAAAGGCTGACAGAAGTTATGGACACAATTTTCACTGCAGCAGTGAAGGGCAGCACAGTGCCAGGGGTGAAAGCAAGAGCCAACAGCTTCTCTCCTGACACAGCACAGCTGGTATTCTCAATAATGGTAGAGCTTGACTGGGTAGGAGACAGCAGAGTCTTCTCAAAGCTGATTTCAGAATGCAAAATTAACCGGATCCCAGGACCTGTGATCCATGATAAATTCCACTTATTTCTGGTCCCAAAGCAGTGAGACTGTTTTTTCAATCTTGCCTCCTACAAGATAATTAAATACATCTTTTTAAGAGATAGCCACCAGAACAAGCCACTCCTTGCATTCACATCTTCCCCTGGAGATGCAATCAGCGACAGGAGAGACGAGAATCACTTAATGCTACACTGGAAAGAGCTCATATACGTCTATAGCTTGTCTGGGATATACAGAACATATCTGAATCCCTCCAGAGTCTTGCTCAGTCTCCTACTCTGCTGTGTCTGTGAAAACAAGGAGGCTCAGGTGTGCTGTCCAATGTCATGTCTGAGGGATGTCTGGAATGCTGACAGTGTTGCACCAGTGCTGCACCATCAGAGCACAGCTAGGAGAGAAATGATCCAGCTTACCCTTCAGTGGGAGCTGCTGGCTTACACCACACTACTGCTCTGGGACAGCTACTGGAATGTCACCCCAGCAAGGAAGTACTTTGCTTGAAAACAATAACCAGCTCCAGCTGTCAAGTATAAAAGGTGCAATCCTGGTCTCAGATGTTAATCTGGTTTCAAACAGAGCAACTGAGTGGAGGATCAAGTACCCTGACATAGTGACATTCAGAACAACTGCATCTCCCGGTGTTTCAAGCAGGATAATGCCATTACTGAGCACAATGCTGCTAATCTTGGCTCCACTCTTTCCGCTGAAGAGGAGAACATCAAAGCTTTAACATCTACACCTCCTACTTGGTATCTGTCTACTGTCTCTCTCCTCTCCCCTCCCTGTTCCCTACTCCATTTTGAGCTGAAATCCTTGCCTTATCACATTCAGCAGTTGTCTGATCATTGCAGGAATGAAAAGAACTTGGAGCTGTATCTTGGCTTGCATGACGGCATTTCTAAATATCTGCAAGTCTCTGGCAAGCAGAACTTGGTGCCAGGGTCTCTTTTCATATAATACCTTGGAGTGATTTGGCATATTCATCGCTCTGGAGGGTCCCTGAACAGACCCTCAGTAGCACAGTTTGCACAGAGAGACACAGTCAAGCTGCCTCCAGCCTTCAGAGATCCACTGTCTAAGAGAGGTTTTGTGGACTGTGAAGTAAGATTACAACCAGGAACGAAGTCCCACACCCGTGCTTCCTTCCAACAAGCGCTGACTTGTTTATACAGTCCCCCCTGATAATATACTGTTGGAAAGTCCCAGCCAAAATAATTTCCTTGTCACACTGTAGGGCTGCACCTGTTTGTTAATGCCCAAAGGCATCTATCTCATATTTATTAGCACAATGACCTGTGAATAGAAGGAATGAGCTCTGTATAGCACTGTGGTAACCATGAAACCTAAAAAGTCCTAGATGTTATAGAAGGGCTACAGAGATCCAAGAGACAGTTTATTAACCCAGCAAACTGAGCTACCCCAATGTCTACAGTACAACAGATATAAGGATTTTAAAATCAAATTGACTGATAAGAGTGCATGCCCCAGTCTCTGCAACAGCACTGTTATATTAAATTCTCTTTAGGAACCTCATTTTTAACTTGCTTTCATAGATCACCAGTTATCTGAATGCAGAACTGAAGAATTATTGCCACAGGACTGGTTTTTGAGTGGGCACAGGGAAAGGTGTGCAGGCAAGGAAGAAGATTAATGATTTCTTTCTCCTAAGATGGTGCAGGGTACCAGAAATATCAGAATACGTGGGAGTGTGACCAGACCTGATGAGAACACTGTTACAAAAGGGACATATGTCCTGAGAAACAGAAAGCAGCTGCTCATTCATCTGTGGAATGGCCCCATAAGGATCCAAGGGGAATCCGTGGCTTGAAACAGAACTTGAAGAGACAAAACAGTAATGAGTGCACTGGAGGGCACAAGGAGTTTCTGCCCCAGCTCTTCCGTTTGACAGGACACCTGTGTAGCTGCTGCCATGACCATTAGTGCTTGTTAATGAGAAGTCTCAACAAGAGAAAAAAAAGCAGTAGATGCTGCTGAAAAATCCCAGGCACTGTCACCACTAAAAACCCTCCCACACATTGATTCACAAATCACTACTTTTTTGAGAGTCTGGAATAAATATTTACCCCCGAGAATTCAAAATTTGCTTTTCTCTGAGTATTTAGCAGGACTTTCCAAGTAAGGTCTGCCTCCTAGATCCTCAGCTGATGGCAACACAATTATTGTAAGGTGTATTCAATGACAATGCTTTTCGCTGCAGCAGCACAGATGACAGGTTTTACAAGCCTCTGGGTGCTGCACTTGTCCTGTCTCACAGAAGAGGAAAGCAAGGCTCAGCAGTCTAAGATCAGCTCATCTGGGATTTAACAAAACTGGAAAAGAGAACTAGCTGAAAAGAATCGTATTTTCTATCCACAAGGAAATATAATGTAAGTGCTGTTCTTCAAGGGAAAGTGGAAGAAATAGCAATTGAAGGTTGCCTGAACAGGAGCTACACAGGACAGTGAGAAGGAAATGACTGCTGCACTCACAACAGGGGTGGGGGCTGCAGAAAAGTGAAGGCAGCGCAAGACATATTCCTGAGGCTGACTCAGAGACAATTTGTGAGGCACCAGGTTCCTGAGGAAAGTCAGGTTTGGACATGATCGCTGTGGCCTCCTGTCACTTGTGTCCCTCTGTCCTGGAGAACCATGGTCATGCTGTGAACATACCCAGAGCTGCACACACAAGGCAACACCCACAAGGTGAAAAGTGAAAAACTCCACAAGGCTGGTGCAACTTGTGGGTAAACTTTTGCCTCATAATTGTTTTCACCTGTGAGGGCTTGAACAATGCTGCAAATGCTGCTGCTTTTACCAGTGTAGAAACAGCCGTGGATGAGTCAGAACATGGAAATAGCTCAGCTGACAGCGAAACAAAGACCCTGGTCTCCTGCCATAGTGTAGAGGCAGTCACTGTGTCTGGAAAAGTGTAGTTCCCAATTGTGCATTCCAGTATACAGAGCAATTGCTCAGAGAACTTAACATCTTTGCAGAACCTTGTCACCTCCTTCAGCCCTTTTGTTCCCAGCAAAACTTCCTTCCAAAGACACTTTCATCCAGCACATTCCTTTCCCTTTTTCAAAGTACTTGCAGGGCTTTTTCCCCACTCTGCTTAAATTCTTTAATTGGCTCATTTTTCTTCTGCTTTTCTACCCAGTATACACTGGGAATGACAAACTTGAATATTACTTGGCACTCTGGACAGGACTTGATGATGGATTTCTTGAACTACTTGGCACATCTCCACTGCCAGATGCAGGGCAAGAAGTACGTGGGGTTGCAGTTGGAAAGGATCCCAAACCTCCTCTCAGAGGCTGGTGGTTTCTCACACACCACTTCCTTACAGATGCTGCACCCCTTGACCTGACTGGCCTGGAAAGCAAAGGCCTTCTCCATGTTGAGCTCAAATGTTGCCATGCACATCATCTTGTGAGCCTTCCTCTGTTCTTGGTTGAAAGGGTGAAGCACTTACAGCCCACATATCTCACCCATGACCTTGTGAAGGTACAGGCAGCACTCTCCCAAGTGCCATATTCCCTCCACGCTGTAGGGACACAGCTGCTCCCTGTCACCACAGGAGCTCCCAGCTGCCAGATCTTCCAGTCCACTGCAAATTGCTTCCAAGTAGTAATGGGGCTTCACTTCCAGATTGTTATTTTGATTGCTGCAGCACACCACAACTCTGAGGCACTGGACTTCTGCTGCTCTTCACTCAAGCCACACAGATTTCTGTCCCTGAGCGTCCTCTTCCTCTGCTTGCTCCGTGTGGTGGTAGAGCCACACTCAGGGGCTGTTGGGGACTGCGAGGAGCAGCACAGTGGCTGGGGCTCCCCCCGGGGCTGTGAGCCTCATGTGATCACACCTGTACCAAGCACTGTAGGCACACTGTCCCCTCTGGTAGTACTTGAGGACAGTGGAGGATTTGCATGTAGACAAATTATGTGAGAACAGACACTTGCTTCCCTCCCAACACACTCTCTGCACACAGTACCTGCATGTCACCTGCTCCATGCTCATCGTGGCAGTGGCCCCTGGCCCCTGACTTCTGGCTGTTGAACACAGAAAGTCCAGAGGACAGCAGCAAGAACAACCAGAAGTACAGCAAATGAGCCCTGCAAGGAGGTACAGAAAAAAATTACTTGATTTAGTCTGGGGGAAGTGGAAGAGATGCATGATAATACCCTTCAAATGGGTAAAAGTGCAGTATAGAAAGTAATAAACTATTATCTGTGTCTGCCAGGAGACAAGAAGTGATAGGTTGCAGTAAGGGAGCTTTATTGGTTACAGTTAGGAAGGGCTCACATTAGACTGTGTGGGGAGCAGATGAAACCAGCATCACAGGAGCCTTGGAAGAGGTGAGACACCCTGCGATCCGGAATGGTTTAGCCAAAGAAGTTCCATCTCCCTCACACTTATTTCCTATGATCTTTTCTTATACTTACGCACGTAATGAAAACACTCCAGAACCTCTCCCCGCTCCCTGGGAGATCTGTCAGCAGTGCTTTAATGTCTCAGGGAGAGGCTTTTGCTGGGCTGTTGTAGCTGCTTGGGTTGCAGTGAGATTAGCTCATGTCCTTTTAATGACATAATTTTAAAAAACAGGATTCCAAACGAACTACTGGGTATCAACAAACCAACCCTCACTGATTTTACATGAAGCCAACTGGAATTTCACACAACAGACTGCAGTGCCAGGCAGACCGTACAAAGACTACAATAAGACATCTTTGCCACTGTAGCAATCTCGTGTTGCTGCACTCCTTGAAGCAACAGACCGTTTCAATCAGTTCTTGCCATGGTAGTTTTGTTATCTTACCTTTATTTAATTGGTTACTGCAGGGTTGTCTTGGAGACCTGAGATCTGCTCTTTGAAACCACTGGATTCTTATACGCAACCTAGGAGAGAGAAATGAGATTTCACAGAGCAAAGCTGTCAGTTACAAAACTGGATCAAAAATGCTGAACCACTGCATAAATGCATTAGCTGGGGTCCAGCAACACAGCTGTCTGCTGAGCTCAACCTTGGAGACTGGCTCCCAGCAACTGAAGCCCTAAATTATTTTAATAATCATGTCTGAATTCTTGTCTGAAGTCAACTGCCACTGCAGAAGGCAAGTCAAACTTTACCCTGGCCTCATTGCCTGGGTTTGCTATCCCTGTGTGTACGCTCACCAAGCCCTCAGGTTTGACTGCCCCCTCCCTAGTTTTCACATGCAGATCTCTTGCTGATTCCTCTTTTGAAGGTTTTTGTTTCTGGTGCTCAAATCTTGGCTGACAGGAGTGCAGCCATGCTGTGTGCTGATTGCAGCTGGCAGGTGGATTAGAGCCCATTCAGATGGCTGTGAAATGCCTCTGCGAGACAGGAATGGCAGAACAATGGATTATTTCACCATGAAGAACCCAGAAACTGATGCAGACAGTCACATTGAGGAGACAAGCTGAGGAGCATGAAGATGTAAAGCAATTTTTGCTTCCACAAGCCCCACGAGATCTTTCCAGCTCAAAGTTTTGGGGATCTGTTGCCAGCTCCCTTCCTCCTCACCTAAGCTGGCTGATTTCTCCGAGGTACAGGATGTTCTCAATTTTTTCCAAAATATGTGGGAGCTACAGTTGCCAAGTAACAAAATCTCATCACTCTTTTCCTGAAATGCATAATTCCTTATTTCTCTGTTTCATGGAATGGACAGGTGAAGCTGTGATCTATGACACTTGTTCAGTATCAGGATCATTTAGACTCCAGTCTTGCCCCTGGATAAATCTTTTGGATACAGAGTTGGTGGTGAGGAAGGGTTCTGACTGCCCTTTTGTCTCTCATCTTCAAAAACAAAACTGGGGATGCATTTCACAATTCACTGAACTGACTCAGTGACCAGTGTAATGAGATTTCATTAAGAATACAGCGATGCTGCAGCCAGGGAGACGCAGCCTGACATTTTTTTCAAGAGGTGTCCTTCCTCCTCACCTACTGAAAAGCACTCATATGGTTGATCCCAAGGAAGGTCAGAACAAAGCTGATATATCCCACTCTTTCACTGGAATTAGGAGCAAAATTCAGCTCATTGTGGTATTTGTGGAACTAAAGGAGGTCCATAGAAGGACAAACAAGATGATGAGGGATGAAGAAGCTGCCTTAGGAGACATGACTCGGGCCAGGAGAGAAGAAAGCTGGAAAATGAAGACGGCATCAAGATTTGTAAAATGAAGAAGGCCCTAGGTAAGCTCTGGTTTGGCTGCTGTTCAAGAAGTCCCATAGTCCTGGAACCAGTGGGCATTTGCTGAATCTAATAGGGGGTTGGTTTTAACAGATAAAAGGAAGTGCTTTTTTACACTGTGGAAGTGAACTTCTGGAACTGGCTGCCATGGGAAGCAGACAGAATTGTCAGAGTCAGGCAGCAATTAGACAAAATCACAAACAAAAAGTCTAGACATGGACACTAAATGCCCTCGGCAGGGATGTCCACTTTAACACAGCTGATACAACAATTGTGGCTGCTCTTAGAGGAATAAGGGGAATGGACCACTAAAGTGGCCAAGCAAGTGTGCTTTCCCTAAATAACATCTTTTATTGCCTCAATCTACAACAGAGCACTGGACATGATGGATCGAGGTTTGCTGTTATTCCTTACTTGTCTCTAATTTGATAGAGGCTCTGCTCTTCCTGCACCATGGCAGAGTTCATTCCCCTTTGATCCTGCTCCCAGCAGAGCCAACAATCTACCCCAGGTTACATAAAGAACCATATAAGCTCCAGATTTCATCCAAGGGTTCATCTTCTGCTGAATATCTTGAAATCTTGTTCCGTCTCCACGCACCAGCAAGAAGCACCATGTGGCTGAGCTGCTTGTGAATCTTGAAGACGAGCAGTGTCTGAAAGTTTGTGACACATTAGCAGAGCGACACAGTGACAACTCCATGCCTGTGCACTTCAATAAGCTAGTTATAAACAAGAGGGTTTCTCCTCTAATGTTCCCAGTCCTTGCTACCACACTGGAGAGGACTGGACTAATGAAGATTTCCTCCTGTGAGCTCAATGAGGCATCTGCAGTATTCCTTCTGAACTCATTACAGTGAACAGAACATAGACCAGAAAAAGCATTCTTTGCTGGCTATAAATCATGAGTGACACTAAGGTATTGCTATTAGCAGCAGAAAAATACTTTCCTCCCCCTACCTCATCCAGCCCCATGTACATACAACACTTTGGCAAAGGGTGATGGGGTGTCTGGATGGAAAATTAAATAGAGGTTGTGTTGTCTGAAGATAAATTGGTACCTCCCTTGGCATGAGTGACTTTGTCTTTTTCTGATTTGTCTTTTAACTTAAAAAACACTGAGACTAGAGATAAGGATGAGCTTTAAAACCCTAGCCTTTGTCCCCTCCCAGACTCTCCTGAATAAGTCCTCTCTCTGAAATGAGCTCAAAACAAAGATAAATGTTCTGGCAGTAATATGCAATACTATTTTTGGCACTCGAAGAATCTCAAGCTTGATAAGGGAAAACTGAAAGGAAGACAAAGCTCTGGTTTTTTCAAATGCAAGGGACCAAATTCTGCTCACCCGTATGAACCCAGAATCCTTTCTTTTTATCCATATTATTGTAGTAATTCCTGATTTTCACCAGAGTAGCTGATTATGGGGCCTTATTTAAAACCCAGCACATTCAGAGACCCTGGTGGAATCACACAATAACAGAACTGAAAGACAAAGGCATGGGAAGACAGCGCCAACTCCCCAGCTCCTGCCCAAAGGCTAATTTGGTTTCGGACCATGTTAGCTGTAACAATGATAAGATTAACACCTGATACCAAGGGAAAGGCTGAACTGTCTGAGACCTCCTTCGGCAGAACAGAACTTGCTCCAGACCCTCCAGCATATTAGCATATGTTAGAGGAATGGCCTATTTCCTGGACTAGTATGTATTTCCCCATAGAGCCTTTGTGCAAAGCTCAAAGCAGTGTTTCTGCTGATACATTTGTGGGTATGTTGAATAAAACATGTGCCATTTCACATTGTTTGCTTGGGCTTCCATGGAGAATGGGAGAGAGCACCTATTACTGTAGGGCAGAGAGCCATGAGGGGCTGAATCTGGCCTTCCTAGGAGCAGGGTGAAGCACAGGCAAATGCAGGAGTGTGTCATGTTTTTGATTCTGAGAGAGCCCTGACCAAAGGACCCAGCTTGCCCTGCATTGATTTAAGTGCCAGCTGTATATATTACCTTAAGACAAGGAAAAGTAAAAAGCCCAAACCTTTGCTCTCTGTACATGCATTATCTTGTTACAGATGTGTATGCTTTGGAAATTAAATGGGAAGGGATTTTCAGAACAAGCTAAGTGTTTTACAGGCAAAATTCCTAGTGCTCAGAAAGGCTCCTGTATCCAAAGCACAGCCTGTGCTCTGCAAATTTCAATGTGCTTTGTCAAGGCTGGAAGTTTGAGAAGAGACTCTGGTTCTCAAGAGCTCTTACAGCATCCTGTTCTAGGGAACAACAGTCATTGAGGCTGCTGGTTTTAAACTAAGAAGTTGCTACATCTCAGCTGTTCTTGGATTTGACTGGCGTGTGAGGAATGGTCGCATGGAATAGCTAGAGGCATTGCCACCTGTTGTGTCTATTCGAAGTTAATAATTTTCTAGGCAATTAAGAACTGTTCAGTGGTACATTTTATAAGACAAGATTTGTATGATGTGACCAGAAGGTGTGTCCTAGCATAAGAAATAGGACGTTTCTAAAGGAATTCAGAGTCTCCCTCCTAAAAGCTGTGAAATATCCTCGGGTCAGCTCAGTGAAGCAGCATATTGAGAAGGATGTCAGCAAGAATCAGGAAGAGCCCCAGAGGAAATTCATTTGGCCACCAGGAACAACACTGCCTTCCAGATAAGCTTTGATGAAACACTTATTCACTTTCATTTCTGTCGCTGTGTTTCCAGCTCAGTAATGAAATACCTTATCCCTGCCAGCTGTTGTGCCAGTGACAGGAGTTGTTCCGTCCCGCGTCAGTAACACCAGGAGCAGCTCTGCAGAGAGGAGCCCGGCTGGCCAGGCAGGCATGGATGTGCCTTTGGCAGGGAGCAGGCAGTGGGAAGATGACTCCAAGATTATCTGTAACTACTAAAGGATATGCCCTTGACACCCATAGAGCAGGGTCATACCCTGTCCTGAGCTCTAAATAGCTCAAAAGCTTAAAAAGCATCTGGTCTTTGGTTTCAGGGGGCTGATCATGGCAGTAAGGCCATCTTTAGCAGAGTGCTAATAATTGGGGAACCTTCATCTCCAACAGATTTCTGTTTCATGGAAACAAATTAATTCTTGTCTTCTATGCAGTCACCATAGTCAAAACATACTCTTTATCTGCTCTGATCACCCTTTGTGGAGCAGCTTTGCTTCCTTGCTCCCCACCTTCTCTTGTTCTGTTTGGTACTGGACACTAAGGCCACTTTCCCTCAATAGAGGCATCATAGTTTTCCACAGGAACATGTATGCACAACTAAGAGCTGGTTTCCTTGCCAGCAGTGGGTGTGGAGCGTTGTAACTTTTTCCAATGGCAAGGAAAAATCAGTGAGCTCACTGCCACAAATCTATCAGTGAAGCTGCACAAGTGTATTAAACAGAGCAAACAAGAACTTTGCTGTTACCTTTCAAGTAAATAATTTCTCCTTCTCAGTTTGCTTCAGCATAGAAATCCCTCTGCCCTGTAAATGCCACTGCCAGTATTTATTTTTAAAGAACTTGGATCTGTTTATTTATTTATCCATATTTAGTTTAAAAGTCTGGGCTCAAAATTAAACAGTCATTCATAATGTCATTATCTGCCTTGCTCTGCAGTTAGATACCGTGTGTGGTGTCACAGGACAAAACCTTTGGCAAGGCCTCTAAAAGAGCAATTTAGCTCCTCATCCATCTTGCCTGGCAGCATGATTGGCTTCCAAGCTGGCACTGCTAAATTTGTTATTTTACTCTGACTTATATTATTGAGTGTTAAATCACTTTCTGAAGTGTTTATTGGTAATAGTTGAATTCTTTCCACCCATTTGAGCTACTTTTGAAACATAAACATTTCCTTGTATCTTGGAGCTTGATGGAAAGGTGGGGAGAGTTCCTCAGGAGGATGGATTGTAAAAATGACCAGCTCATTAAGTAGGGACAGAATTTACCAGTGCTGTGGAGGAGAATATCCTCCTCCTTCCATCAGGATGAAACAGCAAACTCCCACTGCCACTCCACAGCACTCACATGAGGAAGGTTAACTCCTGTCTTGTTCTCCCATCATGTCTTGGCCCGTCAGGAAGCAGAAGACCCATTTACTGGAACACCAATGACTTCCTGACAGGATCTTCATAGATCCTGAATCTTCCTGGATAGAAAGCCAGGCTGTGATCTGCATGATCAGGCACTGAGGAGGTTATTAGGCATCAACATGCCCATGCTTCCAAGTGTGAAGTGTGGTCTGCAGCCCCTGCCTGGCACTGATGTCTCTTGGGAAGGAACCAGAAACAACTTTCTTATACCTATTTAGGAAAATGGAGCAGAGGATCAGAGAGCAGAAATAAACAGAGAGCTTAAAATCTAGTGTGGCAGTTGGAAGCTGGGCTGGAGAACAAGGGCCAGAGGCAGGTCAAGCTGGAGAGGAGGCAGAATTTCAAATAAGCCCTTTGGCAATTGATCTCTTGAGGACCCAGATGTGACAGCCCAGCAGCCTGATCCAGGCCGGTGCACTCAGTACTGCAGGTCCTCTTACCTCTTGTCCTTTCTTCAGTGAAGACCTACAAATCAAAGTTTTTCTCTTCATTTTATTTTTAATGAGGAGGTCTGTTGAGTCTCTTTCCTGCACCTGGGAGTTACTTTCCAATCTGATGAACACTGACTTTTAGAGATGACACCAAGATCACAGTAGCAATCAAGGCTCCTTTGATGGCAGAGCTAAAAATACACTCCCCAGCTGACACAAACCTTCAGGAGGAGAACGTACAGTTTGGTTTGGAAGAATACATCTTCCTTAGTCTCCATGTCTTCTGCCAGAGGACACCACATCTGACAGGTGACAACCATGCAAGCAGGTTACATCTGTCTTCTGAAATGAAGCACCCGTGTACGGACCCATACTACCTCCAGCCTCGGCAAGAGGAAAGCTGTAAACCCTCTGAGTGCCGTGGAGAATGGTTTCTCTGGCAGTTTTGCCTCTCTGGTCATGTTGGAACCTGTCAAGTTACTGCATGGCAGGAGCCACATCTTAGGGTCTTTAGCAGCTTGCCTTTGCCAATCCCTTAGAGGTTCCTTTTCAGTTCTGCTAATCAGCTGCCCCCGCTCTTTCCTTTCCTATCTGCTTCCCTTTCTGCTCTCCTCCCTGCTAATTCCAGGGTGCTGGCACACAAGTCCTGGCTAACTAGGCATTCCCAAAGCCCTGCTTCTGCATTTGTAAAGGAGACTGTGGTAAGTAGTGCCACTGCCACCTCCTGGGCTTTCTGAGGACTTGAGCACATCCCGTGGGTTGCAAATGCAGATTTATGCAAATACTGGTCAAGAGATCATGGATTGCCCAGCTTCAATCTGTGCCGGCCCACTCCCTCCCCAGGTCAAAGGAGTGATGGCACTAACAAGCAGGTGTTTGCAGAACAGAGTGCAGGTCTCCCTCTCCTTGGAGGCGTTAGCTAAAGATGGATCATTAAGGCTTTTGGGTAGGAGACGTACAGATGAACAATCACACACAATATCAGCTCCACATTTGTAATGTGTAATGTGTCAGGGGGTAAAAGGTTGAACAACCCACTTTGGCAAATGGAAATAGCAAGAAGGATGTATTTTTCTGGCTAAATGAAAGCCTTCTCTGTGTGTTATTTTTTCATGTGTCTCCATGCATAACTTGAATGCAGCGAAAGGAAAAATTAATTTCTTTCGTCAGACAGAAATACACCAGATTTATTGTTTTGAGAGATACAGGGGGTATTTCTACATGGCTGCTGTAGCTATAATTGGCAGCACAATGTTCTGTCAAAAAAAGGCATTTACCCAAGAATGTCTCTGGGCCCAGCCAGCCTCAATCCTTGAGGTGGATGTCCCATCCCTAGACCTCTGTGGGCAGTGCTCCATTGCCAGGAGTCTGTTTGATGCTCCCATTTAGGGTGTTGGCCCTGAAGATGTATGACCTCCCTCTAATTGAACCTTCAGTGTGGATGCTTTCCGGCTTGTTCTGGCAACGGAAGAACATAAGGAAGCCATTCCTGTAGTTCTTGTTCATCCATCCATAGAGCAGGGGGTTGACAAACGTAGAGCACATGGCCCCGACATGGAAGACAGTGTACAGGAGTTTGTACTCATGGAAGATAAGAACCAGATCAAGATCGATGGCAAGCTGGAATATGTGGAAGGGGAGCCAACAGACTGCGAATACCACAACTACCATCACTAGCATTTTGGTTGTCTTCCTCCTCCGGCACTGGTTTTCATTCCTAGAAGTGGGACTGACATGGTTTTTCAGCTTGAACCAGATCCTGGTGTAGGCATAACAAATAATTGCAAGAGGAAGAACATACTGCAGGAGGAGCATGGACAGACTGTAGATGGTGGCATCTCTGTTGTTCCCAGAGGGCCATTTTTCTGAGCAAACAGCCATTTTGAGGTTAATGGATGGGATTTCCTCGTATCGGTACTCCCTGAAGATGGCCAGAGGCCCTGCTAGGACAGCTGCTGCCAGCCACATGACAGCTATGATGGTGAAGCTGAGCCTCTTGGAAATCCTGCTGTCCAGGTGGAAAACGATACAGCGGTACCTATCCAGAGCAATTACAGTCAGGGTGAGAGTGGACACATGGACACTCAGAGCTTGAGCATAAGGAACCAGGTGACAAAGGACAGCTCCAAACTTCCACTCGTCCAGCAGGGTGTACACCAGGGTGAAAGGCAGACAGAGTGTGTCCACCATCAGGTCTGCCAGGGCCAGGTTAGCTATGAAGAAGTTGGTGACAGTCCTCATGGTCTTGTACTTCACTATGATGTAGATGACCAGGGAGTTTCCGATGAACCCCAGCAGAATGATGAGCGAGTAGGCAGCAATCAGGATGACCTGGACCCCCAAGATCTTGGTGCTGTCCATCATAACACTGCGGGACCTGGAGAGATCCTGGGTAGGAGTGACAAAGTCCTTGGCATGCCAGCCGTGTGGCAGCCTCTCATCTAATGGTGTCTTCTCCACGGTGAATGTGCTGTTGGCTCCCTCCAATGGTCCCATGCCTGGCCTGAGACTTTCCATAAGGAGGAGAAGGAGGTCTGGAACACAAACATAGCAAAGTGAGAGCACAAGTGACACTCATCTTTGATGAGATTTACTTGCCCACAAAAATTCCCTAATGCCATAAGAACTAGGAAAAGAGAGAAACAAGGCACTCTCAAAGTCAAGGTGCTCTTCTCCACTTCCCCATAACAATGTTTCTTTCTGTTTCTTATTTCTCACCTCTCCAGGTGAAAATATCTGTCCCCCTGCCTCTGCATAAGTCTCTGCCACTGCTCCTGCTAGTGACGCTACCACCCAATCGACCCAGTACTGCCTGCTCTCCCTCCCAGTAATGTGCGTAGCACAACTAACGCCCTTCAATGAGCCACTGTCTATGATCAAATGTGTCATATAGTCATTCCCTGGCCTTCATTATCAGGTCCTCAAGGTCCTGTGAACCAACTAGGCAAACCAGTTCTCTTCTTCCTTCCCCTGCCAGTCTCAGGGTTCCCAGGCATCAGGCAATTGCTGCCTTCCTTGCTGGCTTTGAAGGTCACAGGCACCCAGCCAGGCAGGTGTTGTTTGTGTCCCCATCACAGAAGAGGGAAGTGTGACACACAGAGCACAGTTACAAGTCCTAAGTAAGGAACTACTGGACAGTGAGACCCATGAACCCTATGGCCAGGGGACACCTCCACCATCCTCTGCTTTCTCCAAGGATTCAGTGAGTGGCTCATATTCTTTTATAGGATTTTTGAGCCTAGATTATGATTGTTACAATGATACAACAAACCATGTATTAGGATTTGGCCCAATCTGGAGAGGGTCCAGGTGATTATAAATTATAAGTTTTATTATAAATTCTGTATTACTTAGTTGATTAGAAATCATAAATTATTTATAAATTCTGTATTTTTCTATTTGTAAATTGTCCTATGTCGATTCTGCTTGTAGAAATCCTGTGCTGTTTCAATCATAAATTCTGTTCTACACTAATCATAATACCCTGATAAAGAAACAAAACTTTAACTGTCACCATGATTTAGTGCCATCTTCATTCTGCCAAGGATCCCTAAAAGAACCTCTCTGTCCTCTCAGTGTTGGTGACACCCAGGCATACACTGGCTTAGCAGAGGAGGGAGCTCCTAGAGGGACATGCATGTGCAGGGCATAAACCACTGAAGCTGTGAACAAGCCTCCCACGGAGCTGCGGCTGAGCATCCAGGCACAGACAGGCCGAGAGCCAGAGCCCCAGCGTCCATCAGCCTCCGGCCACATGGTGCTCAAATGCCTGTGTGGAATGGCTTTGGGAGCAGGGAGCCCGAGGGGCCAGGACTGACGCAGCCTGGAACCCATGGCTGGCATTTGGTGCCACTGGAACAGCAGAAGTGTTGTCACAGCAGGGTGTTCATTGAATCCAAACACAGCAGGAGAAAAGCCAGCCCTGTTACTGGCTCCTCCTCAGCCTCCGTGGCTCAGAATTGCTGTGGGCTACGTGGAGAGGGGTGGACATGGCCCCTCACATATCCCCTCTCGCCAGCACTGGGAGTGGGGCCCCACTCCCACTGCAGACTTAAACAAAAGTGAGCAAAAGTCGTCACTCTGCCCAAGCAGGGAGGTCTGCAAAGCATTGTGTTTTCTCTGACCTGCAGAGAGGTCAGAGAGGCTTAAATGAAGTGGGAATTAGAGGCAGACTGCTGGGTATCCTCTCAGGCTCCTTGAGGAAGGAACTGGTTTTGTCCCAGAAAAGATGTGAGCACTACTGACAGGGTGCTGGTGGGCTTCCTGCAAGTCCCATCCAAGCCAAAGGTTTAAGGACAGCCTGTCCTTGGGAAGGGAGAATGCTTTGCAATTATATTGCAACCTAAACTAAAATAGCTGCTTGTCCTGTCATGCCTCCTCAGAAAAAGGGTTGTGATTCCCCTTCAGGAGCTGCTCCCAGGAATCTGCCTGGCCAGCTGTAAAGCCCGGACCCTGCGGAGGCCCAGTAGAGGAGCTGCCTGCAGTAAAACCACCCCTGCTGGCACCCTTTCTCCTTCCCTCTCCGTGCCCAAATGCCTGCCTAACATCTCACTCTGCAGACTGATTTACGCCAGTGGTTCCTGCAGATGAGGCTGTTGGGCTCACACACCCTGAGATAGTGGACACCATGTAGCTACTGCTAGGAGGGTAGGAAGCAGAGGAAAAAATGGGTGGATCTGCTAGGGTCAGGGTTTGTTTAAGGGTGATCTCAGGCCTCCACAACACCGCTACCCCAGCATTGGAAAGACTAAGGAGAGGCTCCAACTTCTTAGATGGGAGAGAGGAGCTCAGAGCCACGCCATACAGTGGGGGCAGTGGACAGCAGAGCAGGGGAACAAGCAGGGCCCTGGGAAGGTGGCACAGCAACAGCCTTTTTGTCAGAGCCTGACCCCCTGGCAGACACCTGTGCTGCAGCTGGCCCTGAGCAAACCCCATGGCCAGGAGAACAAGGTCAGCCAAGGAAACAGAGCAAGTGCTGGGGACACTTTCAGCGACTGTACTTTCCCTGCTTGCCACCCATCTGGGATTTAAACCTTCTGGACTGTCCAGAGTTACTTTATCACTTGTTATCCCCTTTTCTGTGGCTTGCCCGTTCCATTTACCTTCAGTACCCAAGTCCTGGCACCACGCCAGTGGACACTCCCTTCTTTTTTTCTCCATCTCATCCACCAACTGGCTGCCAGTTCCCGCGCTCACATCTCAGCCTATTTCCTTTTGCTGGAGACTGGCAGCTACCCACCGTCTGAGAGGAGCCAGGAACATCATGGTTACTGGAGCTGTTTCGCTTCCTAACAAAATGGCCTTAATGGAGTTACTATTTGATTTTGTTTGTTTTGTTTTTTCTCCAAAGGGGAACTATTACAAATCAATTAAGACATTTTAATTAAGAGACAAAATGATTATAATAAATGTTCCCACTCCAGGGGCTGCCTGGAGGTCGCTGGGATGCCGCTAGGAGTGGACTGAGGTCTGTTCCAGCAAGTAATGGAAATGCTGGCATATGTGTAGGCTGCTGTCAGGCCCCGTGCCTAACAGGCCTGCCAGACTAAATGAAAAAATCCTTGGAGCTGAGAGCCAACTGCTTTTGGGACAAGAAAGCAGCAGGAGAGACCAGGAGGAGGCAGAAATACTATCCAGGTCCTCTTCTCTGTGGTGAGCTGTTGTGAAGGGATGCAGAAACAGGATGCTCACCCTCACCCTCTCCTCCATCTGAGGTTCAGCCTGAGGCAGGGCTGGGACCCAGGGATGGCCCCCAGTGAGATGGAGGGCTGTTCCTTGTGCCAGCAGGTTTCAGCCTTTGGGAAGTGGGGAAGCACAGAGGAGCCCTTCACTCAGCACACTGCTGTCAATGACTGGGACAGTGACCAAAGTGACAGCTCCAAAATCCATTCCTATAGAAGGCCTAGACCAGGTGCCCTGGGACTCATCCACCTCTGCTTCCTGGGGTGCCCCAGCTCCCTCCACGCTCCTGCTGCAGCCCCAGGCACTCAGCCAGACTGGAAGAGGTACATCCAGACCTGGAAGAGCCATCTGTAAAGCCTGGCAGGGTTCAGAAAGCAGAGCTGGAGGGGTGGGCAGAGGGCTGGAGAAAACAGAGCTTGTTAATTAGAATTTCTCTTTTTGTCCAAGCAGTGAGACTGGAATCCATGGAATCAAAAGGAGGGAGTGAAGGGACTTGGGCCAGTCTCTGCTCTTTGGTTAATGACAAACTCTTTCTACAGCAGTGCTGGAGTGTGAGGACTGGGGCTAATGGATACTTCCATGGCTTGGCTCACTGATTCATTCCATGCTTGTCCTTCCTCCAAAGCAGCTCAACTCCACCAAATCCCTTAATCTCCAGCAGCCCAGTCAGGAGCACTGACTCATCTCATCCCCAGACCCATATCCAGACAGATGTCCATAATAAGGAGGTTTGAGACTATCCCTCATCACCAGAACCCAGTGGTCACCCTGGAACAAGCCACCTTCTACCACCTTCATGTTCCCTTCCAACACTCAAAAGGGAGCAGTGTTCAGTGTCCCCGCACGCCACAGCACAGCACTTAAGGGAGGAGAACAAAATAAATGGAGATATGGAGGTTAACCAGCCTTCCAGAGACCACACAACACATCCACGGCAGGGCTTGGACAGAGCGCAGGTTTTCTATCTCCAGCCTCCTGCATTCACCACCAAAGAGAACTCTGCATCTCAGCATAAAACCTGAACATAGATCTCAGGAACTGCATGAAAATGCAAAACGTGACTGATGGAGGGGAACGAAATTTGTCTTCTCTGTGCAATGGGCAGGTTTCAGGACAAACAGCAGCTCTGGATAATTTCCTAAAGCCAAAGAACAGATGGAAATTATCCCAGGTCCTTCCATCTCCAGTGAAGGGATGATTGCCCTGCTATGACACTCTGGCAAAAGGGAAGACCCTCTGACCTGCCCATCATCTGCTGCAGCTTTGTAAGCTATCTGTCCAGCTCAGGGCCACTGGTGCAGAAACCTCATGGCATCAGACACTCATTGCCACCCAGAACTGCTCCTGGGGGACCCCAGCTTAGAACTGGCACTAGGAGACAAAGTGCAAGGAGGAGGAGATACACCAGGGATCTCTTGTGGTTCCTCACACTAAGTATTTTCCTGTCTCTGCCTAGGCTGGAGCCATTGAAGACTCTGAAGGGGATGAGGCAATGAGGATGCCGTAGTCCCCTAGCTCAGGACAGGATGAAAAAGGAGGTGGTGAGAAGAGATATGTTTGGCAGGGGTACATAATTTGTCATGGGAATTTATCCTACAGAAAGCAGGGGGGAACAGTGCAGGGCCCTCTGCCCTGTGGGATGTGCCACGGGAGCAGAGCAAGGCTGGCTGGGACACAGGGATCAATGGGTGACACTGCGATGGAGACACACCAGTTGCTGGGGCTGCAGAAAGGAAGAGGCAGCGTGGTGGATGGATCCTGGTTAACCTGGGGAATCTCTTACCTCCTGAAATTTACGGAGTCTGGGATAGGTGAGACAGTGGAGCAGGGGGAAATAACAACTCACTAACAGAACAAACAGGGAGAAAACCCAGTATCCTGCTTTGGGACAGACCAGAAACTCTGTAGGTGAAATGCAGCTGCAACAGGACTATAAGAGGATTTCTCTGTTCAAAGGACTAACATGCAATTGGTGCCGAGAGAAATCAAGCACCGATTTTCCTCCTGTATCCCCCTTTGCATCTCCCTCTCCGAGGACACTGATCTGTGGCAGAGAGCCGAGTGCCAGCAGTGTGTGCAGCACGGAGGAGCTGACAGAGGTTTGTACCAAGCCACAAGGAGGCAGACCACAGGAGAGATCAGGATTTCTCAGACAGCCGCGCACCTCAGCCCCACACCTGCACCTCTGGAGCTGTATGTGCCCGGGTTCTGCAGCACCCTGGAGCAACCTGCTCTCCTGACTGCTCTCACTCAGCATCCTGCTTCCCACACTGCCTGCTTCTGCTCAGGGACCTTTCGAAACTCTCCTGCCAGTATTTCTTGTTTGCTTTCTCTATTCTGTCTCTCAGGGCTGTCAATCCCCAAATCCAGTTTCCCAAAGATGCTTGGACCTTTTTTGCCTGAACCGTGTGGCATGGACAAGACCTGGCTCCATCTCAGCCCTGCTGCTCAGGTAAGCCCTCCCTGACCCACCTGCAAAGGCCAGAGTGTCCTCCTCCTCCAGGAACAGAGCTGCTCACCTCCAGTTACTGTCTCATCGCTGGCCAGGACGGAGCGCTTGGTCCTCTCCTCTCTCTGGAAGTCAACCTGTGGCAAAGGGGTGAAAAGCACTTTCCTGCAACTGTCCTCGGAGAAGAGAGGAAGTCAGGTGAGGATCTGGGCTGCTGGAGAGTGCTTCATCACCAGGAGTAGCTTCGGAAGCCCTCCCTGAGCACCCGGAGAGCCCCCTCTCGCAGGGTGACTGATGGCCGGGTCTCACGAAGCTGGATGCTGTCTTCGCTCCTGAATGAGAGAAAGGCAGAGAGCGTGTGTTTAACAAACAGCAATGGAAAGGGGGAGGGAGCCTGCTGCTGCTGTTTATACAGTGTTCAGCCACTGAGGGGCTTCTTGCATCGAGCAGAGAGAAGCTTTTCCACCACATCCAGTTTCCTCTCCAGGGAGAAGTGCTGGGAGCTGGAGCTCTGCTAGCTCCCTGTCCATACCATGAGCCTGGACAAGTGTTACCTGCCCTCACTCCACAGCTGTCCCATCTCCTCAGGCTTTAAACTCATTGGGACTGGCACAGTCATGTCCAGAGGGGGATCTCCCCTGCAGCAAGAGGTCTGCAGGTCCTGCAGCTCAGCAGAGCTTTCACAGACCTCCCTCCACCCTCCTCTGCCTCAGTGTTTGCACAGTGCACAGAGCAATCTGCAGCTGTGGGACAGGACTTCAGGAACTCCTGAGATGCAAATAAAAGTAATGCTGAAAAGTTTTAGCCACTTGGCAGTGGCTTGGTCTGCTCCAGAGCCAGATTCATTGTGGACATGGAAACTGAGTGACTTTCAATTTTAGGATGTTCGGCACTGTCCACACACCTGAAGCAAGAAAGAGGGAGAGACAGAAAAACAGCATCCTCATGTCCAAATCTGCAGAATCCAAGCTCGCTGGAGCCCAGGAAAGCACTCTAAAGGCAATACAGGGAAGCAGATAAGCATAGATAAGCCCAACCTGTTCAAAGATTTTGTCCTCAAGGAGAAGTTGTGTATTCTTAGCATAGGATTTCTAACAGGCAATGTGTGAGTTTGCAGCTCACCTGGGCTAGGAAATGCTCCCACAGGCTGAGGGGAAGGACACCATTCCTTGGCTTTGAGTACCTACAGCTGGAATTTTATCAGAGAAGTCTTGCTCTTTACCCCCACAGTGAACTTTGGTCTCCTTTTCTTTGTGAGAACTGAAACAGGGAGGCTTTTCAACGACCCCTTTGTGCCAAAAAGTCACAGTACACCAGGAAAAAGAAAACACTCCAATGGCTCAGCAGAAAAGCAGGAATGAGAACATCCCTGAAATCACACAGAAAGTGGCACTTGAACCCAAGACTTGGACAAGTGTTCTCATAAGTCCCATCCTTCTCCCTCTCCCTGTCTCTCCTTCAGAAAGGAAAGGACTAGGCATTAAATCCACCAGCTGTGCTAACTGGTTTTTTGTGGGAGTTTCATGTCTTCTCCCCCTTCATTTTCCCTAAGGCTGTTGATTTAGCTGCTCAGGAAAGCTGGGAGTGGAGGAAAGCAGGACAAGACAAAACTGCTTGGAAAGAGCCATTGCTGTCTCCCAGTGGTCTGCAGAGGCAAAGAGCAGCTAATGGGAAGTGAGTGGTGCATGCTATTCCCCCTGTTCCTGGTGGATGGATACTCCTCCTCTCCAGGGTCCTCAGCAGTGGATGGTTGATTTCAGCTCAAGATTATTTTTTTCCTCCTTTCTCTTCTGTGTGAGATTTTTCTTGCTTGTTCCCCAGATTCCTTTGCTACCGCTCCCCACCCCTCCCTTCCCAGGCTGAAATAAGATGCCTGGGGGGAAGGCAGTGATTGACAGGAGAGAAATTTGTGCAGCCTGAAGCTGTGAACCTTCATCAGGACCATGGGGTGAATTCCAGTCATTTTTGGCATGTGGTGTTTGCTGGATGACAGCAAATGCAAACTCTTAAATCATAGATTAGTCAGTGCAAGTCCCCAAGATGTCCTCTCCCACGGTCTAAGGGGTCCAGTGGAGCACCAAAACCTGCTGTGCTCCAAAACATCAGCTCACTTGAGCTCTCAGCGCACCTGGACTGTCACTCCAACTGGCACCCATGGATTTGAAGTTTGGTCCCTGGTCCCTTGGGGCTCCCCAGCCCTGTCCCCAGGAGCCAGGCTCTTCTCATAGCACCACAGACACGGGCTGCCTGCCAGTCTGCCTAATCTCACCCAGCTACAACTGAATTACAGCCGGCAGTGAGTGCAGCACAGCCTTGGCTTCTCCACAGGGAAGGGACACCCGGGGGCTGTGGTGCCAGACCCCTCACGCTCCTGGTGGGTTGAGGGGAGCAGTCGTGGCACAAACTGCAGCAGCCTGAGCACCAAGGTGCAAAACAACCTCCCCACACAGCTTACAGATCCCAAAGCAGCTGAGGGTCTTCCAAGCCCCAGCCAGCAACACAGTGAAGGAGGAGGGTGGAGGAATACAGAGATGGTGCCTTGCATTGTCCTGGGGTGCAGAAGGCTGTGCAGCCCCAAGCAGAGATGCCAGGGCCCACTGCATGCACTGTTGTAACCTCAAGCCCAGGGAATTTTCACGCACAGGCTGGATACACACAAATGCCTGCAAGGGTGTCCCAGGAGCCTCGTGTCCTTCCAGACATGCTGGGATCATTCAAAGGATCTTTGCCGCTCAAAAGCTTTTCCCAGTGGTTGGGCTTTCATTAGGCAAAAGCGAGTCTGCTCACCCGTGCTTCTGAGAAATACAACAATGAATTTTGTACTCCAGGGAGCAAAAATTATGTCAAAAGACTGAGAAATGGGGCAGAGAAGAGGGCTGTCTTTCGTCATGTAATCTGCTCTGTCTCAGTGAGCAGGCAGGTCCTCAGTCTAACCACCTTGCAGCTGTAAGCTATCTGCTGTAGCTTAACTTCTGTCAGAAAAGGAAGGTGGATTATCTGTTCACTCCCTGGGAGGAATCTCTAAGAAAACTGTTACCAAGGCTTCCAGATGCTCCAGTTATCCTGCTTCATCTGGAGCAGCAACAGTGACATACTTTAAAAAGCAGCTCTTCATTTTTTAAACATCTGTTTAATTCCACCTGCATGTAACCAAAATATTTCCACTGCTCCTTCCTGAGGTGTCATGCCTGTGTTTTCCTGAGCAGCTTCCAAAGTATCAGCAAGTTCTGGTAACACAAAAGCCCCTTTTCCATTTGAGCCCCGGAGTTCACGGATGCAGTGAATTTGGGAATCTGATGCATTTGGGAGCTAAATTAGCCACAAAGAGGTTCAGAGGTGGGAGGGCGGATCAAAAGCTGTCTGTACCCTCTCGGAATTTAAAAGCAGATTCTCATTTCGTAACAGCTTTTTGTCCCCATGTGAACATTCCTGGAATTAGTGAAGGAGCAGAGACACCATCAGGGACAAGGTTTGCTAAAATATCTGAGAAATCTGACACTGATAGAGAGCATCAGTGAGAGGCACTGGAGAAGCAGGAGGAGCAATGAACTGTGGCTTGGCTTGGGACTGGCCTGGGACTGCCACAGCTCTGCTCTCCTTCGGGGCAGGCAGAAGTCAGGGATGCTGAGTGTGTCTGCAGGATGAGGGTCAGTGAGTCAGGGAGGACATGATCATATGGAAAAAGATTAAAGGGATTTGTCCTGCTGAACACATCACCACACTTCAGCTCCTGCCCCACTAGGGGCAAACCCACAGGGCTCCTTTGATTAAGTTAATTAACGCCTAGGAGGGTTTACCCCTTCCATCACCTTCCCACTCCTGGATCTCACTCTGACACACAAAATCCCCTTGATCATCCTCCATCAGGACAGAAGGACTCCAGGCAGTTTCTCCAGGCAGACATCAGCATTGCTGAGCCCAGAACTGGCCCCTGCATTTAGCTGCCATTTCTGCAAGTCACTGCACTCAAAGCTTTGTTAATTTATTAGAGGGTTGCTTGTTGTTTGTGTACTGAGCCAGGTAGAAAACAGCTTCAGCAGAAGAGGATAATTGCAGTCAGATAAGCTCTTGAGAGCCAGGATTGCAAAAATACGATGCCATGTAGACCAGCAGTTGTCTGGGTAAAATAGAAACATGGATGAGGTTTTGGGTTGGAACGTGTTTCCCCATCTATCACAGACTCCCTCTCTGCCTTTGGGCAAATCATTTGATGTATCTCAGTTCTCTGTACATAAAAAAGGTGATAAAAATGCTTCACTCTGGCAAACTCACCCCTGGAGCAGAAGATCTGGTGCTTGGATGTGCAGCAGTGGCAGCTGCTTTCCCACTTTGCCCTATGGGATTTCTTTCGAAGTTGCCCATCTCATTTAGGCAGCGTATTCTGTCATCAGGGTCTTGCTCTCCCAGACTGGATACTCCTGCTTCACAGTCCCACAAAGAAATGTTTGCCCTGTCTGTCACTCCTGAGATGACAAATAGAGCTATAAATGCTGGATTGCATGATGAGAACAGGCAGAGCTGGATGGGCTGATGGCAGCTCCAGCCTAAACTCTTCCAAAGTGTCAAGACTGAAAGTGATGCAAGTGGCTGGAAAATTCAGAGCATGACTTGTCTTCTATGGGCTTGGTGTTGCCAAAAGGCCCCAGGTTCCCAGGAGCAGGGATGCGGTGCTCAGCACCACTGTAGCAGCAGCAGGATCATGTTTGCTGCTTCACTGCCTCGTTCCATCTTTTCCAGTCCTGTGGGGACCCACATCAGCTGTGGGCAGAGAGCAGATGCCCTGCTCAGCTCAGCAGTGCTGGGCTGGCAGCAGTGTCTGAGCACAGGAGGGTCAGATCCACTCCTGATACAAACCCAGGGGTTTGGCTGGGAATCCATCTGGCTCCGTGTTCCTCAGAAACACGACTCACAAGCCAGTGTCTGACACTGAGAGATAGGTATGACACCGAGTGCCCCGTGGGGAAGAGCTGTGTCCCCAGGGTATGAGCAGAGCACGCACGAGCTGAGCAGAGACGGTGCTGGAAAGCACAAAGCCTTATAAAGGCAGTGCTCTGGGTTTGTCCTTCTCTCAGCTCTTCAGGCGATGAAAAGGACGGCTCACAGCCCTAATTAACTGGAACATGCTAATACCACTGAGCTTCCCTGGCCAGCAAATCTGGCACAAGGCATATGGGACACTTTCCAAACAACTGCTCAGGGGAGCGCGTGCCTGCAATTTATTATTCGATGAGCAGTTTCCTCTCTGCCTTCGCTGAAGAGCTCACACCAGACACGAGGGAGGTGAGTCTGGAGCCTGCAAATCTACTTTGAAAGCCATTTCGTGCTGAAGAGAAAAGAGACTTATTTCTCCCCAGGCATTTAAGATATTTAAGGTATCAGGGGAAATACGGCTTTGCACAGCATTACCTCTGGGAGCACTCAGTGCCTTCGAATGGTGCAGCTCGTAGTGCTCAGCTTCCCATGGGGAAAACCACGCTCCTTCAGGGTGACATTCACTCTGGGCAGAAGATGCAGGACCAGAGTGTGCATTGTTATTTTGCAGAGTAAAGCAGAGGAGCACAGCCCAGGTAGCTGGAGAAAGGGGAAAGGTAGCAGGGGCCCTGGTGCTATGTCTCCAGGATGGGTTATTCCCTCTTCTGACAACTGTCCTGGGCAAGGCAGTACCCCAGCTTATTGCCCTGAAAAAGGAGTAGGAAGGAGCTTCCTCATCTCCCATTACAAACAAATCAGTTTGTGAGCTTTGGATGGGAAGCAAAGGGCAGGACTTTGAAAAAGATCAATTCATTCCTGTGGTAAGATCATCACTCTCAGTATTTACCGTACTGCCAAAACCAGAGGCAGGAGTTGCAGCCTCCTGAAGGCCACCACCTGCCCCTGGCCTTGCCTTCAGCCTGGCTCCCGTGGCAGCCCTGGCCCCAGGACTGTTCAGGGCAGCTTTGACATAGAGTTTGGGAGGCAGTGAGCTGCCCAACCGAGCACTGCCACAATATCACCAGTATATCACTGGGAATAGCTCAGATTTGTGCAATATTCTCAGGACTACACTGGTTTGACCTGCCCCTCATCCTTGGCATCACCTGTGGCTATTGTCCGTGTGGCCGGGCATGGCACTCTGTGCTTACCAAGGGCACATCTCTCCCTGCTCCCTACCCATTGCATCCTTTGCAAACATTCGTTGTTATGGTGACAGCTTCAGAAGGAAAATCTTTTTGAGGATCTTTCAGATTTTTTAACAAAGGTACAGCCACTTTAATTATTTTCTTTAAGGGAAATGGTTATGTCACTCAATGGCAACTGAATTTCTTTCATTTTGCTTCTGGTGACCACTTCGGTGATGCTCAGGCTCCGGCTTTCAGCGTGTGGCTGTAAGAAAGTGGAAGGGGGAGAAGTAGAGCCAGGTTGTAAAGAGCTGCTTTTAAATCCTCTTGGGAGCCCAGGAGGTGCCTCCAGGCTGAGGATGCTGAGCTGCAGGCAGTGTGGAGTCAGACTTTCTCCAAAATGAATGAGATTTTGGAGCACATCTGCACCTTTCTCAGATAGCAAAGTGCAAGATAAACAGCAAGGGGGGACATTTATGCCCAATAACCTGTGCTGTGCGTGAAATGCTGCACTGAGAAATACTGTTCTTGTGGAAACTTCTGCAGAAACATCCCTTGGCTTTCGAAGGCTGTGTGATGGTAAATGAATTCTCTCAGTTTCCACTGAATGGACTGAAGACTTTCATATGTGCCATCAGGGAGAGAACTGGGCTCTGTAGATGTCTTTAATGCAAGTAATGAACATAGCAAACAGCCTCAGCCCAGCCAGGAGAAAGCAATCTGGGTATGTGATGTGACCACAGATGTGGATTTCATGGCTACTGTGTTCTGACCCTGGAATGTGGATGCTAATGGACAAGACTCCAGCATCCCGAGCAGCCAAGCCTGCCCAGCCCGTTTTTGTAAGATGAGTTCATGAAGATCTTTCCCCCACCCCTCCTATACAGAACTGAGGTCAGAAACCTAAAAAAACATTAAAAATCAAAACCTGCAAATGCTTCAGGCTCTGAAGAGGCAGCTTAGCACATCTATGAATGCTCAGCACCATGAACCAAGTGCAGGAGAAGAGCATTCCGGGCATCCTGCACCCAGTGACCAGCAGCTTGGCTGGGGGCTGACACAACCCATCACAAGGAAGGCTGAGAGGACAAAGCTGTTCTGGCCAAGCCTGTGCTGCATGTGGAGGATCAGAGAGGTTTCATGCACAGTTCAGAGTAAACAGGCAAACAAGCGGCAGCCAGAAATGCTAATATTTGCAGAAATCTCCCAGTTTTGGCGCCTGGGTGTGGGGAGCTGAAGGTTGCTGGTGGAATGCAAACGTGATGGATTCTTGGCTGCTTGGAGGGGTGGCATGGGGAATCTCACAGGGCAGGACAGACTGCCTGACAGGCCTGCTTGTGATGGTTCACACGAGGAGTCCTGGGGAGGGAGACTGGGCTGAGAAGTTCAGTAGCACATGAAAGTGGTCCCCTGGGATTGAGTTATTAGAACATCCCTGGGGAAAAAAAAAAAAAAAAGCCATGATTAGGCCATGTGCATCCTCCTTTGCCTGTTCCAGACCCTGTTTTTCCCCCTCCATGTAGTAGGAGATGGATTTGTCCATGCTGATCCCCAACCCTTCTCCTGGACACATGAGGGAAAAAATGACACAACCCTCAGACTCCTGCTCTCACTTCACCTGGGTCCTTTCATGGTGTGTTTAAGATGGTTTGAACCTGCTCAACACCTCTTACCATCTCTGCAGGGCTCTTACCTGGACCATGGCTGCCAGTTCATGGGGGTATTTGGGGCTGGTCAGACATCTTCAGAGGCTCCAAAGCCTTGAAGGCTCTGGCTTTAGCAATACAGCAATATCATTTGGGACTGGGAAGAAAATATTGGCAAATAATGGCCACCTCTGGTCACCTTCCTCCAGCAGCTATTTATCCAAAGATACCATATCTTGGAGCATTGCTTCATTTCCTGCTCGCCTTTCTAACCGAGGCCTCTAAATCATGTCCCTGCAGCTGAGGTCACGGAGGGAAGTGTAATATCCATTAGCAGTGATGCTGCTATTACCTTGATTTACCTCGTCCCTTCTTCTTTCACTCTTTTCTTTCTGTTTACAGCAATCCCTTTCCACTTCTTCCCCCTCCTGGTCTCAGTGCAGGAAATCGCTGGCAGAAGCCCACAGAAGCAAAGCTTCCTGGGATGCAGCCTGCTTTTGGGGACATGGGGAGTCTGGGGATTTCTCCTGGGACCAGCAGCACCCCACTCCTTCTTGACCAGAGATGCCAAGGGCAGTGGGAAGGGCTGGCTTCAAGCTGCCCCATCCTCACCCCCATAGAGTCCTTCCCCTAGGGCTTGTCCAGGTCAGCACATGGAAAAAATCAACCTCAATTCACTGCTCTGCCCCTCCCCTGCCCCACAGCTGGGAACTGCTCAGGGAGAGCCACAGGATCGCCAGGAGAGACTCCAGGAGAGCAGGATGCAGAGGAATCAAAGTCCTCGGAATGTATTTGCACTCAAACAAAAGTGAAACAGGGAAATCAAAATGCAAAGCTTCTTGTCCCCTGTGGAGCTTCCCTGCCTGCATCTGGAGAGGGGACACAAGGGACTGACACTGGATCAGCTGTTGCTTCCCCTTGTATTTTGCTGACACCCCAGGGAAGCTCCCCGGCAGCCGGACCCACTGCAGTTCCCACTTCATCCCCCTCCTCCTGCAAGGCCAAACAGTTCCTCTGACACCCATCTCCAAGAATACATATTTACTGCATGGAACAGAGAACGGTGAAGAGTTTTGGACCCAATCCATGTGCTTTGAGCCAAACCGTTCTCAATCCATGTTATCCTTCATCTCCCCAGTGCATAATCAAACTCTCCAAACACAGCGTTCTCAGGTCCCAGCCCAGAGCTTGGAGCCTCCTGAAAGAGATATGCTAAAAAAAGAAAGAAAAACATTACATTGCCAACTGAAGTGAGTGCTGAAAGGAAAGAGATGCCAGGAGCACTTAAACAGGAATCCGAGACCGGGGGACGCTCGGGTGTGTGTTTTCAATCCCCAGATGGGAGACGTGTTCATTGGGAAATGACTGCCACTCACTGCTAGTTTTAGACCTTGTACTTGATGTCCCAGAAAGTGAAATGGCCATGACAAGGACATCCCCATCTGTATTAGAACTTTCTTCTTGGATTGATGGATTAGTGCAGCGCATGGTAAAATGGTGCCACTCCTCCTTTGGCTCCGAAATCTGCATTTGTAGCTCAAACCTGCAAAGATGAAAATAAGTAATTTTACATGAGCGACAGGTTCTGTTGGTAGCAAGGGGACTTATTTGGGAACTTATACATCAGGGGATCCAGGACTCCGTTGGGTGCTGAAGGATGTCCTGCAGCACCTGAACCCATGCTGGAAGCTCCACACCTTGGTGCAGAGCATCTGTTCCATGGGAGCAGCATCCCACAGCCCCGTGCCAGTCCTGGGCAGGGTATGTGTGGCACTGCCCAGCCTGGTGCCATGCCAGGGGGATGCTCCTGTGGTTCCCACTGCATAGAGGGACCAGGACTAGGCTCCAGCTGGGGCTAAAAGGGGAGCTGATGGGGAAGTTTGACGCCAGCTGAGCTATCCCAAATTCTGCTGTTTCAGGGTGAAGCTTCAGCTGTCCAGCTACAATGGGCCTACAGGTGCCCTAAGGAGGCTGTCATCTCCTGGGCTCCATAATGGGAAGGGATGAGCTCTGACCACAGCACAGATGCTGGTTCACGGGGACATCTCCCAGCACTGTTGGCTTGGGCTGCTGGGGGAACATACCTTTTGCAGCACATTCCAGATCTCTGCTAAAAAAGCAATTACTGATGCTTTTACCTCTCTGCAGAGCCTTACAAACAAAGGATCATGGTGCTGCAACAGGTGAGGGAGCAGCCTCCTGGTTCACCCTGGGCTGTGTGTCCTGTGCTGGTGTCTTGTCTGATCATCTGCGTGTCTGTGCATAGTTTATAACATCTTCTGGAGGAACGGTGGCAAAGCCAGGAGATCAGAGGCTGGACAAGGATGACAAAGCCATTTCACTCTCAAAAGGATGCACCTAAGCAGATGATTCAGCTCTCATCCAAAATCCAAAGTTCAAAGCCAGCTGTTTCTCAGGATTGCTGGCACGTGGTGGAAGGATGGGCGGTAATACCAGCCACTGTCCCGCTGCGTTGGGCTGGCACTGGCACTGCTCCTGGCCAGCCCTGGCATGTTCACAGGGTGAGAGCCAGCCTGGTGGAAGCACAAAGCTCTAAATGTGGGGACTGAGGTTTTGCTGCATGAAGTCACAGCTAAGAGGAGATTGTTCAGGCATCCCTGGATCCTTGTGTCATCCCTAGGTCCCAGTGTCATCATCCTAGCGATATCCCCAGGGGCACTCTTCCGTGTTGTGCAGTGGGAAAGATAAAAGGGCAGCAATGGCAGCAGGTTCAGCCTGCTGGAAACAATCCCTGCGCAGTGAGTTCTTGTCCCCCAGTGCCCAGTGGGGACTGAGCATCCCTGTCCCAGAGCCACCACAGATACTGGAGCAGGAGGGTGCAGCCAACCCCCACCTTGCTCAGAGAGCTGGAGCAGGTCCTGAGCCCCCACAATAACTGTGTGGGAGCCGCCAGCCCATTTAGCCATGGCCTGACCTTGTTGGTGTCCATGGACATCACTTGCTTGGCCAACCAGAGGCCAAGGGGTGCACCTCGCTTGCCCATGGCCAACATCCCCCAGGACTGACTGCTCCTCATGCACTCAGTGATGAACCAAGTCCAAACATCAGCACATCGGGGCTGTGGCTGAGCGTGTGACCCCAAGTCGCTGCTGGGGACAAGGCAGAGGCCAAAGCCTGCAGGCAGGGCTGCTATGGCCACATGGCAGTGACAAAGCATGCACAGTGCAAGAGAAAGCCTGGGAAAACCCCTCAGGCAAGCAAATGAAGATGGGCAGAAATACTTTTTGCACTAATTGCACTGCTGTAATGAGAAAACAGCACCAGGAGGAGGAGGGCAGTAGCCAGACAGTGCCCGGCACATCGCCCTTTTGAGGGCATGCTCTGGTTGTAATGGTGGTTAGGAAGGAGACAGGTGCTCTGTGCAGCTCTTGTGAGTCCCTGTGTCCTCTCTCCTTTCAGTTTTATTTGCTTTTACTTCCAGTATTGAAAGTCCTTGTGATTTTTCTCACATGTCCACCAGTGTCTGCCACTTCCCACAACATCGCAGGGCACATCATCAGGTGACCACACAAGGATGAAAACCCTTGATTATTTCTGTCTTCTGCTCACAAGACCGCAGCCCTCGTGATTTCTGAGGTAACTCAAAGCCGTGACCCCAGAGCATTGGCCAGGGCTGTGTCCTGAAGGTACCGTGAGCAGGGGAGAGAGAGGGGGGCTTTTGCCTGGAGCTCATTACTGAATGCAGCAGTGGGGCGGGAGCTGTGCAGCGCAGGGCGGTGCAGGGGTAGCGCGGGACAGTGCAGGACAGTGTGAGGCCAGTGCAGAGGAGGTGGAGAGGCAGTGTAGGGGCAGTGNGGGCTGATTGGTCAGGGCGGGCGTCAGTCTACGGGAGGGGCGTGGCGTGGCGGAGGCCCCGAGCTCGGAGGTGGGAGAGCGGTGGGACGGGACTGGACTGGATTAGGTGAGACCTGACCTGACCGGACCGGACTTGACCGGACTAAACTAAACTAAGCTAAGCTAAGCTAAGCGGTGTCAGCACGGTGNCTAAACTAAGCGGTGTCAGCACGGTGGGGTGGCCGGGGGCGGGGGCTGCGCCCTGGGGAGCGGGCGGTGCACACAGTGACTCGGGCCGGAGGGGTGCCGCACACGGCAGCGGCGGTGCCGCGTCGGCCCTGCCGCTCCTCGGGATGCGGGTGGGTGCTGGCAGCCCTCGGGCCGGGTGACCGCTGCGCTGGGGGCCTGTGGGGACAAGGCCGGCCGCTGTCAGACGCGCTGAAGCAGTGTTGCTGGAGTGATGGGAAATTGAAAGTTGTTACCTTNCCAGTCCAGTCCAGGGCACTCCGGCCTCGCACGCGCCTTCCCGCGGGCGGCGCGTGAAGCCCCCGGCGCTGGCCCGGCGCGCTCGCACGTGACCGCGTCACATGCAGGAGCCCCGCCCCGCCCCCTCCGCGGAATCCCACCCAATGAGCAGGCGGGTGCGCGGCTTGTCCGCGCGCTGATTGGTCAGGGCGGGCGTCAGTCTTCGGGAGGGGCGTGGCGCGGCGGAGGCCCCGAGCGCGGAGGGTCGGAGGTGGGAGAGCGGTGGAACGGGACTGGACTGGATTAGGTGAGACCTGACCTGACCTGACCGGACCGGACTAAACTAAACTAAACTAAACTAAGCTAAGCTAAACTAAGCGGTGTCAGCACGGTGGGGTGGCCGGGGGCGGGGGCTGCGCCCTGGGGAGCGGGCGGTGCACACAGTGACTCGGGCCGGAGGGGTGCCGCACACGGCAGCGGCGGTGCCGCGTCGGCCCTGCCGCTCCTCGGGATGCGGGTGGGTGCTGGCAGCCCTCGGGCCGGGTGACCGCTGCGCTGGGGGCCTGTGGGGACAAGGCCGGCCGCTGTCAGACGCGCTGAAGCAGTGTTGCTGGAGTGATGGGAAATTGAAAGTTGTTACCTTGCAAAGGGAGTGACCCTCGGCCGGGGCTGCTCTGTAGTTCGGGGCTTTCCGGCGCTACATACACCCAGTGTAGCACCTGGGCAGGTCCTGTGCCTCCCGCCCGAGGTCTGGTAACCGCAGCCTGCCCCAGAGCTCAGGAGCGGCAGAAGTTCGGCTCAGCCCAGAGAGATGGGGATTTGTGCGTGGTGGTGGCAGGAAACTCAGGGTGGGACCTGTGTGCCAGCAGGGATGGCCGGCAGGAGCCAGGACCGGAGCCTGCGGGAGGAGCTGACCTGTGCCATCTGCTGCGAGCTCTTCAGCGAGCCCGTCATGCTGGACTGCATGCACCACTTCTGCAAGGGTTGCATCCAGGAGTATTGGGAGAGCTGCGCCCACGTCCCCTCCTGCCCGCAGTGCCGCCGCAAGTTCCCCAGCCGCACTTTCCGCACGCACTACCTGCTCTCGGGGCTGGTGGAGAAGGTGCGGCGCTGCGGCTCCGAGGAGCACCAGCAGAAGATGCAGGTGAGTGGCTTCTGCCAGGCCGGGGAGAAGGGGACAGGTGCCACATGAGCCCTGTGCAGCCACCAGCCCCTCCTCCCACAGGCAGTTCCCCTACTGTGAAGCCTTATCTGACTCAAGTGCAGTGGTATTTGTGTCTCTTCCTGATTAGTCCCTCTCCCTATTTCCTTACAGCAGTCTGTCTTTTGAGCACTTTTCTTTTGCATTTGTTTGCGTCACTGCTGTGTCTGATTCCAACCACAGCTTTGTTGTTTCTCACTTAGGGACCATGTCCCTAAGTGAGAGGGAGGTGAGGGCTGCTTGTGCCATGTGCTCTGGTTGAGGGGACAGTCTCTGCACAACTCAGTTCACAACATGCAGTGTTTAAAGCTTGTGCAAACAGATATCCCAGGCTGGAGCTCCCAGTCTTAAAAATAAATTGGATTCATTACATGCACACATATATAATTCTCAAGGCTGTGCGTCAGCTGCTTGCTTCTCCTTACAGCCTTTATATGAGACCTTGTTGCAGTCTCCTTCTGATGCTGACCATAGGAATTGGGACTGCTCCTGGATCACAGCAGGGTGGTGAAATGGCCTCCATACCTTCTTTTCCTTGTTCCTGCAGAAGCGCCTGGAAGATGCTTTGCAAGCTCGTCAGAAGGAGATGGAGAACTTGCTGCAGAGGAAGCGTGTGGCACAGGAGGACATCTGCAGCCTGACGGTAACACCTGTGGGAGCTGCTCTTCAGGCAGCTTCTGGGAAGTGTTCACAGAGGATGTGTATATCACTTCAGCTGAGGTTTCGCTCAGCTTCCTGTGAAAATCTAGATGAGTAACTCTGGGGATCTACACAAACTCTCCTGCATATAGGCCCAAGCTCATCACTGCTGGATATTTGGCAGAGGTTTTAGGAGGAGCATTAAGCACTCATTAATGCAGTGTTTACAAAGCACTTTGGTGCAGCAGAGCTGAGACATGGTGAGTGGTGAGAGCTGTGGGCAGCCTGCTCTGGCCCTGCAGTGCTGCCTCTTTGGGAGAGCATTAACTGTGGGCAGCTCTGAAATCCTCTCACGTCAGAAGGGATGGCAGCAAAGCTGAAGGAACTGGGTCAGTGGCAGGGTTGGCACTGCAAGAGTGGTGGCCTTGTCACAGGGATGGTGTTGGGATTCACTGCAAAGCTCCGAGGTGAATGAGGAGCCTGAGTGCTCTCCATGGGCTTGAGAGGGACCAGGCTCCCTGTTTGTACAGATCCATGGAAGTGAGAACAGCCACAGGCTGACTGTGCTTCTTTCTTGGGTGGCATAAAAGTGTTAAAAGCCAAGGAAGGTGAGTTTAAGGAAAATGGGAGTAGTTCAGAGATGAGATAAAACTGAGAGGGGAAAACCCCCTGTCTTCTTACTGGAGCCTCTGATCCCCCAGCCTGCACTATTTCAAACCTCTGTCCTCTTGCCAGATGTGGAATAGACCTGTGAGATTAATGAAGTATTAGCCAATAAGCACATGTTTTCCTGTTGCTGTGCAAGAGCTAAGAGGTGTCTCAAGAGTAAAGGAGCAAATTGCTGATCTGAACAGGGAGGCCCTGCACCTCCTCTGTGGCTCTGATGTGTCAGCACAAACACCTGCTAGAGCAAAGGGAGGCTGGTGGAGCTTCAGATCTCTGAGGGGGATGGGTTTCCTGTGGGGAGAAAGGGATGTGCACTTCAGGAAGCACTCCTGAGAAAGTAGTGAGGGCTAAGGTTGCACTTGGAGATTAAAAGCTTAAAGATTCAAGGAAAATAAAAGGTCATTGGCTGTCTCTTGTAAACAGGCAGGAAGGCAGTGGGAACACAAGGCTGGCAAGTAAACAACTGGAAAAAAGTGGCCTCTGGAAAGAACTGAATGGGATTTTATCAGCCTTAATGACAGAGATTAGTTTGTGCAGCTCGCCCGTCAGGCAGCTCTGCTCAGGGTCTGGAATGATGTGAAATAAATCCGAACTAACCTGAACAGCTGAGTCTGCAGCTCCACAAAATTTAAAGAGCTCCTGTCTTGCCTTCAGGCAAATTCCTGGTGGTGTGGGAGAGGGCTGTGGCTGTGTGGGGGGATTTCTAGTTACAGTGATCCAGCCTTTGGTGGAGCTGTTTTTTTGGGTTTGTTGTATTTTTTTTTTCCTTTGGCTCTGCAGCCTTGAAGGTTGTCCTTGTGTCCTGTTCTCCATCCAAAAAGTCATTGCTATGTCTAAAACTCAAATTTCCAGGGCTCTTTATGCAGAGTAACAGGCCCAGCCATCCTGTGCACCTACTTGTGTGTTTTAGCTGTTGAACTCACCTTCTGCCTCTTCCCTCTGCTCAGAAAGTGTCTGGGGAGCTGAACTTCAAGATTCGGGCTGAGTTTGCTCGCCTTCATCAGATCCTGGAGGAAGAGGAGCGAGCTGTGCTGGCAGAGCTGGGCAAGAAGGAGGAGCAGTCACTGGCCCGGCTGCACAGGCACGTTGGCCAGCTGGAGGAGGGCATGGCAGTGCTGCAGAGGGACATGGAGCACATCAGGCAGACCCTCAGCAAGATGGGAGACGTGTCCCTGCTGGAGGTGAGCGTATTTGGCTGACCCTGGCAGGAGGCTGAGGGATGTTTCAGGATCAGAAATTGGGATGGGAGAGTCTTAAATGACAGCGCTAGGCTGTACCTGGAAGTCATTCTCACTGCCATCCCTCTGGATTATCTGCTCAGTCCTTTGGAGTGTGGAGACTTTAGCCACCAGGGGTACAGTGATCTTGGATGTGGTGGGACCTGGGAGCCTTTACTCCTTCTCTATCCAAGTGCCCAGTCAGTTTTCCCTAGAATGCTGGTCCTGGTAGCTTGGTTTCCTCTCTCTGTGCTGTGTGGCAGCAGGAGGCAGGACAAGGAGCTTATTTATGCAGCTGCATGAATTAGAATGACTGCTAATTCTCTCTGCTTCTCACTGCAGGTGGAGAGCCTGGATATCAGGTACGTGTCTGGCATGAAAGGAGCTGATTCCCTTTTCAGGAGCTTATCTTAGTCCCTGGCTGGGACCACATGGGAGAGGCACTTTATCTCAAGTTTTTAAAGCGTCACAAATTGCTCAGGAAGTTGCTGGTGCTGTGCAAGGCAGAGTCTAGTCCCCAGCATACGCTGGATGTTCTTCCCAGGGAGCATCCTCTGTGTTGAGATGGCTGGAAGAGTGGGTAGAGGTGGTGGTTTGGAATGGGTGCACCAGCCATGCATGCTGCAAGAGGGAGCAAGGCTGATGACCCAGACTTTGAATGCTTCATCTTCTCTGGGCCCTTCCTCAGCTTCTTACTACGCATGAGGCTGCAAAACTGACCCTGAGGTGCAGGCTTGTCTGAGGCTGGGAGTAGCTGAGGGCCAGAACTGTCATAGGGGAGTGTGTCCCTGTCCCCTCCCTCCCTGGGATGCAGCCAGACTCCACAGGCCTGGCTCATCCAGGAATCCTGTTGGGTGTGCTGGGCATGGGTTTGCCAGGAGTCACTGCTCCACGAGCAGGGCTGCTGGCTCTGTCTTGGACACTTCTGCCGTGGGCCACTCACTGCGCTGGGGCAGAGCTGCATCAGGCAGAGCAAGCAGCTGCCAGGGATGTTTGTGTCCCGTCTTTACCAAATCTGTCACATGCAGCACTGTCCTGCAGCCCTGCCTGCGCTTTTCCTGCGTGCGTTGGCAGTGGCTCAGCAGAGGGACTGACCCTGCCTGCCTCTCTGTGCCCCAGGCCCTCGGTCCGTGTTGAGACCCAGCCTGCCCTGGACCTGCAGCGCTACAGGGACAGCCACAGCGGCCCCTTGCAGTACATCTTCTGGAGGCAGATGCTGCGCTCCATCTGCCCCGGTGAGCGCACCGCTATGAGGGATGGGTGTGCGGCGTGTGGCGGGCCAGGGATGCTCTGCAGAGGGAATATGCAGCTGGAAAAATGTCGTGCTTGGTGTCTCCACAGCTCCTGCCCCACTCACCTTTGACCCTGAGTCAGCCCACCCCAACCTGGTCTTCTCCAGAGACCTGACAGCAGTGACGGAGAGGAATCGAGCCCAGCCTGTCCCCATCAGCCCTCGGCGCTTCCGTCAGTGCGTCAACGTCCTGGGCTCGCAGGCCTTCGACAGCGGCCGGCACTACTGGGAGGTCTGGGTGGGCAGCAAAACCAAGTGGGACCTGGGGGTGGCTGCTGAGACTGTGGACCGGGCAGCCAAGGTCAAGCTGTGCCCAGAGAACGGCTACTGGACGCTTCGCCTGCGGAACAGGACAGAGTACTGGGCCACCGCCACCCCCTGGGTGCGCCTGACTCCCCGCCAGCCCCCGCGGAAAGTGGGCGTCTTCCTGGACTGCCAGGAGGGCACTGTCACCTTCTTTGATGCTGGGGACATGTCTCACCTCTTCACCTTCCACCAGGTCTCTGCAGAGAGATACTGGCCCTTCTTCAGCACCTGCTTCAGCGACGGGAGGGACAACGTGGAGCCCATGCGCCTCTGCCACCTGGCCCTGTGAGGGACCAGGGCGTGCTGGGGACACCAGCCTGGCTCTTGCCCACGGCTGCACTGGAGGCCAGTTCTGCACGCACAAACCTGATGGGTGTCAGAGGAGCTGTTTTGGTTTCAGTTTTGGGAGGAAGGAGGGGGATGAGTCTATTCACAGGTCCTGTCTGCCCTCCTTTCCCTGTGCCATGGCTGTGGTTACCACAAGGCATTCACAGGGGTTCCTGGCACCCCTAGAAAAACAACCTTCCATTCCTGAGCATGGCACGATTCAGTATCAGCAGCCACAGGGCTGCAGGGTTGGTGGCAGTGTGTTGTTGGCACCTCCTACCTCTCTGTGCTGCCACCCATAAGCCTCGTGGAGGAGGGCAGCAGTCCCGGGGCACCATCGCGTGCCTCAACTCCACATCCCGACCATGGGCATCCTCTGCTGGAAGAGCTTGCCGGGGCAGGGCTCCGGGCCGGCAGCAGAGGGAGCCCGGTGCGCAGCCCAGGGACTGCGGCGCGGCTCCCTACCGTGGTCACTATTAAAGCTCATTAGAAAGCCGGTGGTGCGTGCTGGGCCTGCTCGGGGCTGGTGTGCTGGGGGGATCTGCTGCTCTGGGGTGTGGCACAGCCTGGGGGCACCGAGCAGCCCCCCGGGCCCCTGCTCCAGGCCTGGCTCTCCTGTGCCTGCAGCACAGGAGGCTCGAAAGAGCCACTGTTCCCACATCGTTCCTTGGAGCACTCCCTGCACATCTTGCAGTGGCTTTTCATCATTTGCTGTTTGAGAACAAGGGAAGGAGGTCCCCTGAGCCTAGCCCTGATCTTGAGCCACAGCGTTTTAAGATTTGTCCGTCCCTGGTTTGGCTGGGTCTTAAGGATTTGTACATGTGAAAAAGGCCAAGTCCCATTTCTTGCCAAATTCAGCAAGAGTGTGGCTCTTTTCTTGTCAGCCTCCCGTGGCCCTGCTGGCAACGCTGCACCTGCAGGAGGGCAGGCAGGCATCCCTGGGGGGGCAAGTCAAGGGGGTTTGGCTGCTGTGGTTTCTGCCCAGGAGGTGCTGGCAGTGTCTCTGCCTCACGAGTCAGCAGAGGTGCTGGGATGGGTCCAAGCCTGGCTGGTGGAAGTGGTGGGTAGGAGGGAGGATGGCAGTGCCTGGGGTGGGTGTAAATGTCATGTTTTTCCTACCCAGATCCATTCCAGGCTCAAAGCAGAGGCCAGAGCTCCCCAGTGCTGCATAGTCCCTGGTGCTGGCTGGAGCCAGACACCTCTGGCTGTAGGCTGGGAAGGGCCAGGTGTGAGGCTTTCCAGCTCCCACAGCAGGGCACAGGGACACTGGCCAAAGCAAGGCCTTCGCTGGCCATCTGCCTGCACCCAGCAGCGATGGCACAGGGGCCCTGTTCCCCCATGGTGCCACAAGGGACGTTGCCCCTCCTGTGCACCACTGCTGCAGTGTGCCAAGGCTGAGGGTGCCTAATGCCTGTGCCAGGGCAGGAGAAGAAGCCAGAGGCAAGGATGTCCCGTGCAGGGTTCAGGCAGATGTGATCTGTGCAGGAGCACTGCTCCCAGTGATTGGGAAGCCTCTGCTCTGTGCAGCCTTGCTCAGGGGTCGAGTGTGGAGGGGATGCTTGGGGTTTATGCTCCCTCCTGGCCCCCAGTTGGCCTTTAGCCAGTGAGTGCTGAGCCCGTGAGCTGGACTCAGCCTCCTCTCCCAGCTCTCACCTTCTCCTCTCGCTGCCCCACAGCCTCAGCTGAAGTAAGAGTGGAGAAGAAAGAGCTGTGGGGTTGGAAATGGTGCCGCAAGCTGGGCTGTGTTACACCCTGCAAGGGCTGGGAGCCTCTGGACAGGCGAGGCTGGTTTGATCACAGCAGGGACTTATGCTGGGGAGAGCTGAATCCCATCAGCTCCCCAGCCTGCCCCGAAGTGCAGAAGGGGGGCTGGGCAGCAGCAGGCAGCATCCCCGAGGTGTGAGAGGAAGCGGATCCGCCAGGCACTGGCTGGGGTGAGCACAGCCAGGCTTCGTTGTCGGCCAGCTCCCGCTGCCCGGCGCTGCCGTGTGCCGCTGCCGTGTGCTGCGTGGGCCAGCGTGATGGCTCAGGCTGCCAGCGTGTGCCGCTGCCACTGCTGCCACCTCCCACGCCCTCCCCATGCCTGAGGCAGGGCTGGGGAGCAGCCAAACCCTCTTGTCCCAAACGCTCCTGAGGAAGCACGTCCTTCCTTCTCCTGCCGGGCTGTGTGTGATGGCCGTGGCCTGCTGCTCCCAGGCAGAGCCACATTTTGGGATATAACGTCCTTGCCTGGCCTTGCTGGGGAGGCAGAGCAGCTCCTACATGCAGGGAAAATGCTGCTCTGGGCTGCCTTGTGCGCAGCATTAGCCCAGTGAGGAAATGCAGTCTGCCACTAAATGCTGCCTGAAAAACACATTTCTCTGACAAACCAGAGTACCGTGGAGTAGGAACCGTAGGCATGAATGCAGTGACTGCCTGAGCCTGGCCTGGGTTCAAGCAGGAGGGGATAGGGATGGGGGAGTGGGCACCGTGGGGTTAAAGCACCCCTCACTTCAGCATCCAGACTCTGCACCTGCCAGGGCTGGCTTTCGCCAGCTTCTCCCAGGGCCAGGCTGTATTTTTCTTGTCGGTTACCTTATTGCTTTGTCCCTGGGTGTTCCCAGAGCCACCCCAGTGTCCCTTTCCCATAGTTATGCTATGCCTGGGCAGTGTCCAGCAGCTCCTGCCTTGGCAGCCTTCTGTGATCTGTGTGTGTCTTTATCCAGTGCTTCGGGGAAGCCTTTGCTTCCTCGGGTCCCCCCACGTGCTGGAATGGGGACAAGATTTTAAAATAAGATCCTTTTGTTTCCCAGGGCGGCAACAATGGAAAGGTCCCATCGGTCCCACAGTCGCCCTGCGTTTGTGATGGAAAATTCCCCGCCGCGGCGGGGCGAGCCCTGCCCGGTGTCCTGCCGTTACTGCCGTTAGATGGCAGCATGGACGGGCTGGTGCTGGCCGCCGCGCCGCGTTCGGGCTGCAGCGGGCGGGGGATGCCAAAACCCCTTGGCTTTCGGGCTGTCAGAAGATGCCTCTCCCCTCAGCCCCGGGTCAGACCCTCTGCTCCTCTCGCACTCAGCTTCTCCAGGCACCCTCTGACGGTGCGCTCTGGCCAGCAGCTCGTTGTGCCTTGTGATTCATTCCCCTGTCACTGTCCACCCCTCACCACCTCAGTGCTCGCCTCTCAGGGGCACTGACCCCGGTGCTGTCCCCAGCGAGGGTGCACTGCGTGACTGCCCCGTCTCTGATCACAGCCCCCAGCACTGACCACAGCCCCTGTCACTGGGGAGGGGTCTGATCCCACAACCTCAGCTCTTCACTCCTTAGTGCTGGGCAGTGCCACCTCTCTGTGACATTCCAGCTTTTCCTCATCATGGCAAGTTTTGGAAGTCTCTCCTCAAACTTGTAGGGGCTTGGACACCCACCTGGGATGAAGGGACACGGCCGGTTTCTGCTCTGCTCAGATCAAGGAGGGAGGTGATCCAAGATGGGTGTGCTGAAGAGTGATGGAGTTGGCAGTCTTTGGGTTTAAAACTCACTAATCAGGATGGGGGGAGTCGGGTAAAATAAATTCTGTGACTTAGAGTCTCTCTGAAGGTTCCAGGGGAGGGACGGGGTGATTTCTTCCGCGGGTTTGGCAACGTGAGCAGTTGAGTGCACCAGAAGTTTTCCTGCCTTTTTGAAGCAATGAGCACATGGCTTTCATACAGACTCTTTCTTCACTGCCTACAAGTGAGCGTAATTAATAATCCTCTGGGGCGCAGCGCGGGGCCGTGTTAATTGATCCGTTCAGCGCTCGTTGGGTGCACAGGCAGCTGGCCAGGGCTGTGCCACCGCGCTCCCAGAGCTCTGCCATCGCCTCCGTCTGTGGCGCATTCGCAGCCAGGCCGCTCCGAGCCAGAGCCGCTGTCGCTGGCAGGGGCAGCGTTGTGGGGGCAGCGCCGCTGGCACCAGTGGGGCGGCACCGCTCGTCTGCCAGCGCCACGGGCGTGTGGGGGGCTTGGTGTGTACCTGCCAGAGAGCCACCCGTGCGGGTGCCACACGGAGCGGTGCTGGGGGACAACGTGGCCGTTCCACGCTGCTGGCACTGTGCACGCACGGACGGCGTGTGTGGGGGGCCCTACTGCACCCCCAATGGATAAGGGTGCACGTGTGAGCACACGCAGGTGCGTGTTTGTGTTTGTGTGCCCCAGGGAGCGCGGGAGGTTCAAGGGGTGTGTGCAGGACTGTGTGCCTGGGTGTGTGCGTACAGGTGCGAGGGGCGGAACTGAGGGGGTGCACAGGCATGATGGGTGTGTGCAGGCAGGTGCGAGACACGTTCCATCACATGAGGTGCGCGTGTGCTGTTGTTGAGAACGTTTGTGTGCATTCCCTCTGCTCCGAGAGGCCGGGATGTGCACCCGGGCACAGGCACGAAACGGGCGATGTGCGGGCGTTCTCACACAGGTGCAGGGAGATACACGGGGTGCACACAGGTGTGAAAATACACGCAGGTGTGGGGGTTCTCACGTGCCCATGGGTCAGGGATGATGCAGACCCACGCACACGGGTGGGGAACACACTTACCCCCAGATGCAGGGGATGCAGACGCACACACACAGGTGGAGACGCCCAGGTGCGAGGGGATGCGCGCACCCCCGCAGGTGCGGGGAGCGCGGATTCCCCGTCAGTGCCCGGAGCTGCAGGTGNGGACCTGCCGGCAGCCCCGGAGATGAGGAGAGTTTGCACGCTGCCCCTCTGGCTCTGGCTCGGCATTGTCTCGGAGGCAGGTGAGCTGCCGGGGTTGCGGGCTGCCCTGCCCGCTCTGCCGCCCGCTCCGCACCTGCGGGCGCGCTGGGGACGGGGCTAGAACGGCGGGACGGGACGGGACGGGACTCGGCGCCTCCGCCCGCGTGTCCCCCAGACCCCGCAGGGACCCGCACTGCCCGCCGCGGCGTCTCTCGCCCAGGACGGGGATGTGCCGTGCCCTGGCGCTGCCCGTCCCGGGCTCCCCCATCCCCGGCGGGGACCGGCGCTCCCGGTCCCGGCGCTCCTAATCCCGGACGGGGACCGGCGCAGTCTGCGCTGTGGTGCCCCGTCTCCGACCCATCCCCAACCAGGACGTGCCGCGGTGCCCGCCCGGGTGTCCCCGACGGTGGTGACAGCGTGCCCGCAGTGACAGGACGGGACGGGAGGACCCTGCTGCGGTCCCCGCGGGGTCCGGGGCCGCGGGGAGCCCACGCCGTGCTCGTGCCGCGGATGTCTCGCCGCGAGCGGGGAGAAACCCCACGGGACCCTCGCGGGAGGGATGTCCCTGCGCGGGGACGCGCCCGGCCGGAGGGCAGGCTGGAGGCCAGTCCGGGCTCTGTTTATTTATTTTTTCACGCAGAGAGTAATTAATTTGTGTGTGCCGGGGAGGAAGGCGCGAGGAGGCGGGGGTCCATGCAAGGCTGTCCAGCCTGCCTCCCCCAGCTCTGGTCCGCCTCGGAAGTCACTCGAGGCAGATCCCAGCGAAATGCTTTCCCTTCCCGTAGCACTTCTGTGGCAAAAGGCTGTTGGGCAGCGAGTGCAGAAGCACGGCAGAGATGGGGCTGCAGTGCCCTTCTAGCAGGCAGAGCCCGTGAGACAGGGCAGAGCTGGGTGGGCACTGCCAGGGCAGTGGGGACAAGACACCCCACCAGATACCCCAGAGAAGCTCCTTCTTGCACGAGTAAAGCATTTATAGCCCAGAACAGAGCAAGACTGAAAGAAAGTTAGTAATGGTGGAAGCTTGCAATGTGGGGAGGTGAATTTTGGGAGCACAAACAGAATTTTCTGTAGCGTCTGCTCAGTGACTTGCTATCACCAGTGGCATTTTCTGCTATTCTTGAAGTGAGCTCACGGGAGAGCTGCAGGTGTGGCATGAGCAGCATCACCAGCAGTGTCACTGTCAACTTGCTCTGCCCGAAAAGCTCCTGATGGCTCTGGTGTCATGGGGCTAAAGGACACAACGGGCGGCCGGAGCTCAGGGGATGCTCAAGGAGGCTGGGCAAAAAGGAACCTGCTGCCAGTGGCATTGCAGCGGGAGCAACTGTTCAAAGCTCTCTTACTAGCAATTTGTAAAGCACGGTGTAGCTGCTCCTGGGTTCTTTCATCTCCTGGAGGTGCAGGAGCAGTGCCTAGGAGGCTCTGGCCAGCGCAGCTGTGTGGCCTCATCAGCGCAGGGCTGAGCAGAGCTTTGAAGCTCTCCGTGCTGCCTGATTAGTGCAGTGATGAAGGGCGATGTGGAGCTCGACTGGGGGATGGTACCATGGGGATTTGTTTTGTCTCCTTCCATTCTGTCAATCAGGACAATTTGTCAGTGCGTAAAGGACCCACAAATTTCTCATTAACCATAATCCCAATGGGGTGCAAATATTTGCTCCCCTTGGAAGCAGGGATGTGTGTGAGGCTGTTCCACCTGTGAAGGATGAAATAATCATCTCAGGATCATGAAAGGTCTGTTCTGGCACCACGGTGCCTGTTTAAATGGGCCAGTGTTAGAGGATGCTGTGTGTAAGAGCACAAAACTCTTACACATTCCAGCTCCGTGGTGCTCCCAGGATGGAGTGGAGCTGGGGACCTGCCCTGTGCAGGCAATGAGATGGGGGCAACAGGCAGAGGTTCATCTCCAGCATTCTATCGATTATCTTGGCTTCTCACCTTTGTGAATGGTGATGAGACCCCGTGCTCCCTGAGCCACCATCCTCCGGACACAGAGCAGTGCTGAGCCCCCCACAGCCAAATAATCCTGCTGGGGACGCTGGCTTGCCGCTTCCAAGGGCGTATGCCCACTGTGTGAGGACGGGCCCGTGCTTGTGTAGGACCTGAGCCGATTGCGTTGGCTGCCGCTGCCTCCCCTCTCGGATCACACGGAATTCCCGGCCGGGTGCTCGGACAGCCCCGCGCTGACCGTGCCAGCAGCAACAGTTGCCTGTGCAGCTGGGATTATTACTTGCTTTATTGCAAGTAATAAACATGGGCCGTTTCAGCAACACCCTTTCATTCAACAGCCCTGGCTGCACAGCAAACCCCACCAGGCTCAACCCACAGCGATGAGCCAGGGCCTCCGAGGGGAGTGAGTGTTCGGAGAGACACAGCCCGTGGTCCCTGGGGGCTGCCAGGGAGGGGACAGCCACAGCTCCTGTGCCCTGCTGTCTGCTTAAGGATGATTTCAGATGCGTGGCTGCAAATACCGCGCTGGGATTTGGCTGGGGCACGCGAGCCCGCGGCTCGCTGCCTGCACAAACACCCACCAGGGCGTCGCTGAGCTCGAGCTGACGTCTGGTCAGAGGGACACTCCCCCAGCAGCACAATGTCCCCAGCCAGTGCAGGCAGGGTGGACGGGGCTTCCTCCAGTGTGTCCCATCGCACTCTGCTGCCTCTCTCCCACGGGCTTGCTCCACGCAGGATCGCTGTCCCCAGGGCTTCTCTTGGCCCCGCGTTGTTGCGGTGTTTTCCAGGGCAGGCGTGGGAAGGGCAGGTGCTCCCGGCCAGCCGGGAGGGAACAGGCTGTTCCCGGCATCCCGAGGCAGTTCCTGGAGAAAGAAGGGGAGAGCGGGATCCCACGGGAACGGCAGCAGGAGGGGACCGTGGCCAGGGAGCAGTTTCTCCAGTGCCGTAGGGGACATCCACCACACCCAGGAGGCTGCCTTGCAGAGCAGGAGGGGACTCTCAGTGGGTCCCCGGGTCTGTCCTGCTCTCAGCAGCTTTGGGGAGCAAGGTGAGCCCTGGAGATAGCACCTATCTCACCCATCTTCTCCTCAGCTGGCACAGCAGAGGCGACTTTGCATTCAGCCTGCTGGACTGAAACAGCCCCAAAACAATGGGTGCAAGGCAGGGGACTCCTCACTCCCAGTTTGGGGAGGCTGTGTAATTAAACCGGGGGTGGGGGGAAGCTGCAATAAGCTGGGGGTGATGGGGAGGTCCTGCAGGTGCAGGGAGAAGCAGAAAGCCCTGGGATGGCCAGACCCTGCAGGATCCACTGCCCATGGAAGGTGGGGAGCCAGCAGTGCTGGTGGTTTCCGTGTGAGGAATGACTAAAGCCACAGGGCTCTTCCGCTGGGAAAGAAAGGCTGGGGCATTGTGGCTGAGGGCTGCAAAATCACAGCCCGCCTGGAGAAGGCAGTTCCTGGTGGATTCCCAGGTTGGGAGCATGGTGGGAGGCTGGTGGCTTGTTGCACACTGCTGAGCAGCAGTGGAGCTCACCTTCACGGGGCCTTGTGGGTGTGAGATGTTTGCCTGGGTCCACGGGCAGTTGTGTATGGAAAAATGCATGAGTTTGCAAGGAGAAAATCCACGGGTGGTTAGTTGAAGCTGAAAGCCCCCTTTCCCACCTTGCACTGTGAGCCAGAGGTGCCCATTGCTGTGTTTTGCCTTGACCTGCCCAGCTACCCCTGCAGCTCCTGCAAATCTCCAGCTGGGCGAGGGGCAGCAGCCAGGTACACATCCCACTCCTGCTGGGTGCTGTGGGGGGATCGTCACCTCCTGGTGTGTGCCACGGTTTTCCGGGGAGACCAGAGCTGAGCCTTGCCCTGGGCCAGAGCTGGAATCATCTTTTGTCCTACATTAGGAAAAGAAATACTGCTGCAGCTGCACTGGCATCTAGTGACTGGTTAAATGAATTCCAGGGGTTTTATTGCCTCTGGCTATCCCAGACCTTTGTTTCTTGTTTCACGTTGTTAAAAGAGGGGGTTAGCCAGGTCCCAGGGGGGCTTTTTCTCTTTGGTCAGAATAGTTCTGATGTTGTCGGCACAGCGTTATTGCCCATCTGCGGTGCCTCATTGTTAAGGCAGAATAGTGGAAGCGGAGGTGGCCTGTGGTCAAGTCGGCGAGGAGGCACAAGCCCTCCAGCCCTGCGTGGCCACTCCTTTTGTCGAGCAAATTACTCCATCTCTAGGTGCAAGTTCAGCAGAAGGAGGGTGAAAACCTGGCCCTGCAGCAGCCGGTGCTGAAACTCCCACCAAGTTTTATAAGCTGAGGATATTAAGTGGGGAGTCTTGGAGTCTCTCCTGGAGTCCCTTCCCTGCTGAGGTAGCAGAAACAGGTTTCAGCCAGTGACTTGTATTTCACCTTACAACTTCTCCCACGGGTGAATTGTTTTTCTTGCTGTGTTTCTGCCCCCTCCTTCCAGGGTGAGGATCCCTCGCGCAGCCTTTGCAGCCAAACCTGGAGGTGCCGTGGGACGGACGTCATGTGCTAATGAGGGAGGATCAATTTAGGGGGTCAGGAAAAGACTCTAGCTGCACAAACAGGGAGGACAGGGTGATGGGGGAAGGCAAGCATAAGTGCTGTGGTCTCCCATTATCTGAGCACATAATAACTGCGCAGCTGCTGCTCCCCTGCTCGAGTTCAATGCAGTGAAACGCAGCAAGGACCCCAGGGCTGTTCACAGGAAGGACTATGAGAAAGGGGTGAGTGGATTGCAGACTGTCCTGGTCCCTGTTACTGATGGGCAGAGCCCTGGAGTGAGCAGAGAGAAAAAGGAGATGAAATTTTGCCTGTCTGCAGCAGCCAGCCCAGGGCTGGTTACAACTCCTGGCAGAGCCTGGAAAACCCCAGTTCTATTTCAGAGGGAGCGGTAAAAGAATAACCTCGACTCTGTTCCTGGTGTTGGTGCATGCAAAGAGGGAAGCGATGGAGCAGCTCACTGATGTTTTTGGGACCCGTTGTCTCCGTGTGAGGTGTAGCTGCCCACCTGCATGCAGATCTGGAGGGGTTAAGCCTTCTCCTGGCTGCGGCTCCAGTTGGCTGGGCACATGCCAGCCAGTGCACCAAGTCTGGTCAGCAGTGCCAGCAGCCGTGAGACAGCGCCCAGGCTCCGTCCCAGCGCGGCCACACTGCCCTGCATGGTGAGACCACCTGCTCAGCAGGCTCCGGGGCCAGGGCATCCCCCAGGGAAGGGTTAAGCAAAGAGGAGCAGGGCCGATGCCAGGCTGGGTGTCCAGGTTCTCCCTTGGCGGAGGTCAGTGGTGGTTCATGGGAAAGGAAAAATTGGCAGCTGGGCCGGATGTCCCTGCATTTCCCCTCTTCCTGCAGCCGCCTGAATGATGTTCCTTATTTAGCTTTCCTGACGGACAGGAGGAATCTGATGGCGGAAACTGTCACTGCCTGATAACAGTTCAGGGACCCCTTTATGATGGGCGGCACGGCAGGGAACAGGGCAGCGCTGCCCTGGCTGGGAGGGGACAGCCAGGGCTGCCCTTTGCTCCGGGTTCTTGGGGACGGCCAGGCAGGGTGGGAAGGGCACTCACAGCCTCTCCCTTTATGCTGCTCTGCGTACAAACCCCCTCAGTGCTACTTAAAAGACTCTCAAGACCGAGAAGTGATGGTGTGTGTCTATATATCTGTAATACTGGCTTTTTTTCCCTCTTTTTGGTGAGGCATCTGAGCTGGTGGAAAGGGCAGAGGGGCGGCATGGAGCAAAGCCATCCTGCCAAGGTCTGAGACCAGGTGAGGCTTTGTACTCACTGGCAATGAGGATGTGAAGGGCAGCCAGGGCTGGGATGCTCCAGCAGGAGCTGGGAGTGATGGCCAGTGCCACAAGCTGAGCACACACATCAGTACTGGGAGCACATCCCATACGAGAGTGCGCTGCCCAAGCGGATAAACACAGCAAAGGAGATGTTCCTCCATGTTTTGTCCCCAGCTTTGTCTCTACGGAAGATGGCATCTTCTTAGTGTCTGAGCCATTCTCTTATGTGTGCCCGTGGTGACCAGCCTCAAAACCACAAAAAGTCCTGAAACACAGCTTGTATGTCAATGTATCCATTGATTTTTGCCTTGAATGTGAGGAGGCCACCAGGCTGCTGCCATACCAGTAACAGCATTGTTTCCATGGCAATTAATGTACTTAAAAAGGGCAGAATGTACAGCGAGACTGTATTTATTCAAGAGCAAGCCCTGAGCACAGCAGCCCTTGCCACTGGCCAGGGTGTTGTACTGCCAGTCTGTGGAATGCCCAGGTTGGCATTGCTGTCTTTTGCAGTGGGATGCAGGACACGGTGAGCTGGCTCAGCCGGGCTGGGAGGCACAGGGCTCCCACAGACCTGTGCAAAGGCTGTGCCACAGCCTTGCACCTTGAGACCACCATTCCTCTGCTGCTCAGAGTTCTGTGTTCCCTGGGGAGGTTAGAGCTGCACGCTCCAAAGTGCGCCTCTGTTTCAGTCTTAGCTGAGGAATGTTAAAAATCTCACTGCAAGACGCAAAACCTCAGCAGGAGCTCACAGGAGTTGTGTCAATTCTCTCTGAGCCATCCACTGTCTGACCAGGTCACCCATACGAGCATCCATGGGTTGCAGGACTGAGGTTTAGGTTGTCAAACCATGGTGGTACCTCAGGACCAAATGCTTCTTACTTCAGTTGAGTTCAAATCCATTTTGTGTTTGCTTTCTGTCATCAGGCAGCACAGGCAGGGAGACTGGTCCAAAGGGAATTGCTGTATCTGTCTGTGTGTGTTCCTGTACGGCTCTGTCGGTGTCATGGGTGTGTTCAGGGCTGGTGGACATGGGGAGGAGGCAGGAGCTCCTGCTCCAAACCCCAGTGCACGTTTCAGAGGGTCATGCTGAGGATGAGGTACCCTTGGGGAGTGACAGTGGTTTGCATCCTCCTGGCTATTTTGAGGCAGAAAAAGCAGCAAAATTCATATTCCGAGTTATTTGTTTAAAGTTGTATGTTTCTTACGGTGTCACTTTCTAGCGTGTGTCATTGCAGTGAGATGAGTTAACTTCCTGCTGTACTTTCCTGGGCAGGAGTCATCTCACCCATTCCCTCACATAAAAGTTTGGTGTAGAGCCCAAGGCATTTGCTCTGTGCTCAGCAGGGGGGAGAAAGGCTTTTTTGGAGATGCGCCAACCTGTCCTCAAGGAGGCGTTGAAGGAACTGGGGAGGTGATGGCTGAGCCAGCTCTCAGCCTGCACGGTGTCTGCATGCATCCATGTTCCCAAGACCAGCTCTGTGCCTCCGCCGGGTTGTATTTAACCCCAAAATTTCCTCCTCTTCCTCACTGGCCACCCCAGCTCCCTCCACCTCAGCAGCTCGCAGCTGCATGAGGGGACTGGCATGGTCTGGCTGAGGGTAAAATGAAAGAGCAACATCAACCAAAACAACTGACGGCCCCAGCCTCGGGAGACGAGGCCGGGAGGAGGCTGGGAGGCAATGGGATCATGTGGAGTGAGCAGTAGACAAAGGAAGGAAGTTTTTAATACTGGGCCAAATCCTGAACTCCTTCAGTTGTATTTAGGCCAATGTCTCAGTGACTTCAGTGAAGCTAGGTCTGAGTAAAGAGAGAAGGAAGAGCTGCAGAATCTGGCTCCTGAGTAATTGTGTCACGTGGGAAGTTTATAAAGAATTTGCAAGCTCACGGTGGTTTTGCTGAGCAGCCGATGGTAGCCAGTGAGCAGCACCCCTGGCAGCCAGGCCTCCCCCTAGGTCACTGTCCCCTTTTTCTCCGGGTCCTTCCCCGTCTTGCAGCTCCATTCCAGCTGCTGGCAGGGCGAGCTGAGGCTTGGCAGAGCACAGGACAGGAGGTGCTCTGAGCTGGGCAGTGGCTCTGCAGGTTTGTGAAGGTCTGTCTGCACCTTCACAAGACCCAGGAGACCCATGGAGGGTTTTGGGGTCCTCCATCATCCTTCTGAGTAACAGAGGCACTTGGGCTCCCCATGTAGCAGGGAAATCTGTAAAACGTTTACTGGCTTTTATTCCCTCAAAAAGCACAGGGCTGTGTAGCAGAGCCTGGAAATTCCTCCACTGTTTTCCAAAATTGATTGGGGGCAGCATGTATGTGTCTGTACAGACACATGTGCTGGCAGTGAGGTTCAGCTCCAGGCTTAGCTCTCTATCTGGGACTTGTTCTCCCCATTTCTGAAGTACTGGTGTCCACTGAGATGGATGTTAGATGTAGTGACCTAAAAAAATAAATACTGACATAAGTGTGGGTCAAGTCAGTAGTTTCCATGAATGACAGTAAATCTTGACATTTACTGAGGCACGAATGGTGGTTTTACTCAGATTTGGAAACTGCCAGCTCAGAGTGATGGCAGCAAGCAAAATCACACCCAGCAGAGGTGACGGCATCCAGCGCCCACAGAAATCCATCACTCACACCCTGCATCGTCCCAGCCAGAGCAGGATCCCCAGAGGGGTGTAGCTGGGTCTGAGTGGCCATCAATCCCTTCCCCACACTGCAGCCCCTGGCCCTTGGGAAGCAAAGGGCAGAGGTTTAACAGCACGTCCCAGAGCCGGCTGCAGAGAGGGATGATCCCACGGGAGGTGCACACACCCACACCGAGGAGATCGCTGCACTGCTGGGCAGGCCGTGCATGGTCCTTGCGCTGGGATGAAGCACGGGGGAAAAAACTGCCTTGCCTCCAAAAGCAGTTACCTGGCGATGCCTTGTAAAGCAATTTATTTAACAGGGTGTGCATCTGGGCCTGATGCCTCCTCACAGGGTTTGTTGGCTGTTGCCAAACTGTCAGATTTGGCAGATCCTGGGCTGGAAGTGCTGGCTCTGGCAGTGCCGCTGATGCTGGGATGGGATCAGGGCACGTCCTGGTCTTTCATCTCCTCTCTGTGCCGTGACATGCCAGTGTGCAAGGGGAGGGGACTTGCAGCATGCCCTGTGCTGCCCTGTTCTGGGCAGGCAGGCTCGGAACCAGCATGTGTCCCCTCGGGTGACAGTGCTGAAGTGGGATTTTCCCCACCATGTTTGCTCACTCCTGTGCTCCAAGGACTAACAGAGGCACCACTGTTAGTGCTGCACTGGGTGTAGGGTGGTGTCCCCAGTTTAAACACATGAGGATGGAGTTTGATGTTCCTCGAAGCCTCTGTGTCATAGGGAAGCAGGAACCTTTCCAATGACATCGGTTACACCAGGATTGTGTCCAGCCCAAGGTGTAATCCCTGCTGCCAAGGTGCCTGCGTTGCCCAGTGTTGCCCCTCTACAACGTTAAGCATTTCACAATATTTATGGCTGTTCCTCACCCGTGGCTGCTTAGACAAATAAAGCTTGATGCAGCCTGAGGCAGTTAATCCCTGGCTCTCCAAGCTCCCAGCAATAACAAGGTCTGGGTGGCATTTGAAAGAATGCACAGGGGAGAGGGGGAGTGCTGGGATCTATTTTTTATATGGAGGGGGAAATCCAAGCTTGCCTTCATTGAAGATAAGCGGCGTGGCTGGGCTGAGCTCTGGCTCAGAGGTTTTAGTGGTGATAGAAGGCAGGAGACTCCGCACAGTGTTGGCCCCACGGTAACCTTTGCCAAAAGAAAAACACTTCTTAATACAATAGTGATTTAAAAAAAAAAAAAAGAAAAATAAACAGGACCCCACATGAACTTAGGAAACCTGTTCTGGCATAAAGAGGGATGTGTGTGATGAAATGAACCTGAATGGCACTTGGAAGGACTCTGGCCTCCAGACCCACAATTCTGGGAGTGGGAAAGGACCAGTGACTGTCCTCGATCCCTTGGTCCAGTATGGTGCCAAAACGCCCCCACTCCCAAACGGCTTCTCCTGCATTTGTGGACCAAGCCAACATACCTCCCCTTCATCCACACCTTGAATTCCCAGGGGGCTGGAGAGGCCATCAGCAGCCTCGCCCCACAGCTCTGAGCATCAAGTACCTCGTGGTGACCGAACAGGGAGAGCCGAGGAAGTGGCGTGTTGTTTCTTTAGCACCGTTTCCCTGTTGGTACTTGTGCTCCTTGGCTGGAAGTCATCAGCATGTGTAAACGCTTCCTTCCCGTCGCGTCCGCTTGCGTGCTCTTCCCACTGCGCTGCGTGGCAAGGGAAGCACCTTGGAGCAGGAAAACAACAGCCAGCCTCTGCGCACTAACAGAGAGTAACTGCGTGTTTATGGACCTTGGTCACTCTGTCGTAAGCTATTTTTAAAAAGCAGAAGGAGGTTTAGCTTATTGGTCTTCAAATAGTGCCAGAGTCCGATACCGCCATTTAGGCTGGGTGTTTCATGGTAGGAATTGTGCCGTGATATACGAAGTGTGACATTTCCAACTCAGCCTTTCTTGGAAGGGAATTAAATTAGTTTCATAGCTGCACGAGGGGTGTTATGTGGAGGTGGAGAGAGAAATCTGTGCAGATGTTAAACAGCCAGCTAATCTCAAGTGATGCGAATGCCCCAGTACACTTTGGCTCTCGGAGATGATGATTATCATCTCCTGCTGCAGCGGGTCCTGGCTTGTGGTCACAGCTCTGTGCCAAGAGAAACTGAGAGCATGTGCATCTGTAACTTGCCATTGATGCCCAGGACAGCCCCACAGGGCCAGATTTCCTTCCACTGCCCTGAGTCTCTGCATCTTCAAGTCCCTTTGCCCAGCAGGGAGCAGATGGGATCACTGACCCAGGGCTGAGGTGTAGCCCAGCAAAGTCCTGTGTGGGGGGAGAGCTTTGCTGTGCTCTTTAGAGCCCATCCCTCCTGGGGATTCTGCAGAGAACAGAGTAAGATTTCACCAACCACATCAGGGAAGGCTCTGGGTTTGGGCAGCTCTGGCTGCTTTCAGGAATGGCAGAAAGCCAAGCTGAGCTGAGCAGTGGAGGGTTGAAATTTCTTATCTCCTACGTGCTGTAGGTGCATTTACCCCAGGGATCCCACCTCCCGTCCCGCTCGCGCCGAGGGCTCTTAGATCTGCAGCGAGCGCTCAGAACTCCTCCGTCAGCCCTCACTGCTTGTGTCTGACCTCGTACCTGAGCCTTCCTTCCTCTGCCGCTACCTCTGATGACTAATTCTTCTTTGAAGAGCTTGTGCCTGTGATCTTCCTGGCTCCCCTCGTGCCCACCCCACCCGGGGTCGTGCTGACGCTCATGTGTGCACGTGCAGGTGTGCACGGAGAGGCTGCGTGGGGAGGAGGGCTCGTGCTCCCCAGGCAGCAGCTCTCTCTATGCCCCTGATCACTCTTCCCTTTGCTTTATTATTATTATTTTTAGATTATACTCAGTGCTTGAAGCCCCCTCTTTGATAATCAGGAAGTTTAAATTCCTCCTGCATTTCGCTTGTGCTTCCTACTTTCTGCAGCCATCCGCATCTACTGTAGCTTTTTCATGTTGCGCTGACTCTGGGCTAAATTAATTTTCTTTGTTCCCTCTGTACCTTTAATTAGAAGGAATAAGGATTCCTCCTTTCTCGCACCAGTATATGTTTTCCCAAGCCAAAGCAGCCCAGTTTCTGCTGCCCTACCCTACCCCTGTGGCTCAGGCAGGGATGGAGGTACATGGAAGCTGCATGATGGCCTTCCAGGGAGCCTGCAGCAGATGGGGCGTTGAATGCAGGTTTTCCAAGGCCAAGATAATCATCTAATTGGAAAACTATTTTTTCCCCACTTACCCTGTTTATCAATCAGCTTCTCTTGCACTCCGCAGCTGGAGATCAACTCGAGGGTGGCTTGTGCTGCAGAGAACAGGCACTGCCAGCTCCAGGGCAGCTGTTTGGTTTGAGGGCTCTGAGTTGATTTCAGTTCACAGCTAAGTAGCAAACATCTGGATGCAGACTCCAGGGACATGAAGATGGAGGAGCAGGTCTTTTCCACTTGGTCATTGTCTCCCAGCCCAGCCGCAGGGCTTGCAGACCCCTGAAAAAGCCCAGCGCAGTCAGTCTGGCACAGCAGGCTGGGCAGGAGGCAGGCTGGGCACCCCAGGCTTTGCTCATGTGGGGGAAGCCTGCCCTGGGTGTCCTGCTCAGTCTGTCCATAAGCCAGCAGTCTTGGGAAGGGTTAAACTTCAAAGGCCAGCAATTAAGCCCACACACATCAAGGAGAAAGCAAACCTGTGACTTTTTTCTTTCCAAATGCTGCTGCCCTTTTCTCTCCGTGCTCAGCGCCGACCCTTGGGCTCTGTCTGACTTCCCGGTCAGCTGCCACTGCCTCCTCATCTCCCAGCGAGAGTTGGATGCTGAGGCCTCACATAGCTTGAACTCCATCCTCCCCCAACAGCACACGTGCAGTTGGCTTCAGCAGGAGTTCACCTGAGCCTCTGGAAATGGCTCATGATGGAGCTGTAGTTGATGACGTTGAATCTGCGGGTCTCTCTCTGCTGTTTCTCAGGTTTTTCCCTTCCTCTGTGTTCATGCAGCAAAGTCCAGGTGCTGCGGGTAGAAACCTCTGCCCCGGTGCTGGAACTGGTCTTGGCTTTGCCTGGACTGCCATCACCTCAGCATGGGCAGCTGGAGCTCTGGGAAAGGGGATGATGCCCTGGCATGGGCAGGGGGATCCTGGATGTACCCACTCTGTTCTGACAGTGGGTAGTTTAGAGACTCCTGGACCTGGATGTCTCACCTGGATCACTGTGTGTAAGAGCTGGCAGTGACTTGTCTTCTGGGAGATTCTCTCTCTTTGGGAATCTCTCTATGGGTATCCCACAGTGGAAAAATACACAATTTAGCTGAGTTGCATGAAGAGGTACTTGGTCATGTGCCAAGTAACTCCACCAGGTACAGCGTAAGAAGCAGTGCATTGTAATTTCACTCCATCATTTCCCTTTAATCACTGATGGGCTGCCGTTTCTTCTCAGTGGCAAAAGATGTGTCCGTAGGGTTCCATGGGTTTGTACCCACTGCTGCCAGAGGTGCCTCAGCCCAGCAAAGCCCCTGGGGTTACACCTGGATAGTCACAGGGTGGAATTAACCTCTGAATCCTGCAATGGTCACACGACTCCTGAGCAATCCCAGACAGGTGAACTGGAGGGATCAGCAGTACAAGCCTTTCCCAAGACACTTGCCCAGAGATCACAGACCCCACAGGGGGATGTCACTGGCCCATCCTGGCCATCCATTTGTGCTGGTAAGGCCTTATGCCAAGTAGTGGACTTGGACCAACATTCATTTTACACAAGCTGTGGACCATCCTTTGCATCCCTTCAAGTCAGAGATGTAATGAGTGGTGTTAATTGCTGTTATCAGTCCCCTAAAGCCATCCGATCCCTCTGCTCCTTCTACACCACCTTAATCACATCCTGCTGGGGCAGAGAATGTGAGCAGGGCAAGATTTTGAAAGAAGTAAATTAAAACAGGAAGAGAAGCAACCTGACAGCCCTTAAGATTTGGGAGGATAATTTTAATTGAGTTTTGCAAGGGTTTAGCCGTGCAGTTAATAGGGGCCACTGGAAGAGGGGTGGTTATGTATGCTAAGCAGGGCGGCTCGCCCAGGGCTCCTGCAGAGCCACGGCGGCGGCAGAGTGGGAGCTGCCACAGGCATTTGGGCAGGTCTGAGGATCTGTGCCCCTTAGGGAGTGAATCCTGTGGACAGAATAGGTCCTGTTCCTGTCTGAAGGCGCTGGGCTCCCCCTCCCCTCCCTGCGCATCCCGCTGAGCCGGAGCTGCCCTCTGAAATGTCAGGGAGAGGAAGCAATCCTTGGCTTGTTAGTTTCTACAAGGAAATAAAACACACAGATGGCTCGAGCATCCTCTATCTCAAAGGCAGGAAAAGGATTCTCCGGGCAGGAGCAGGCAGCCAACAAACGCGGAGCGATCCAGGGAATGGGGGACCAAACAAAGCAGCGTCTGGCCAGCCCTGGCCCGCAGCAGAAAGGGTGGGCCGGCGGCCACCGAGGGGAAGCCAGCCCTCTGATGTGCCGGAGCATCCCTCGCTGCAGCGAGGGCAGCAAGCAGGCGCTCCCCTGGGGCCCGGGGAGGCTGCTGACAGCAGAGATCCTGGAGGAGGTCTGCAGGGTGGCCCCGGCTGACCCGCTGCCCCCGGCCGGACATGTGGCTACCTGACACGGGCTAACTTTGGCTCAGGACGGAGCCTCTCGGGGAGGATGGAGTAGGGAGCGAGCGTGGGGGGGGCACGGGGAGGGAGAGGAAAGACGGCAGGAGACAGAAATGCAAACATGGCCTGACAGCCGTGGGGCAGGGGGAGGGGAGGAGGAAAAAGCAGGGTAAACCTGGCAGGATGGAGCAGGAAACCGGGCTGGAGCGAGCAGGGCGATGGTGAGATAGTGCTTCCTGCCGAGGGAGAACGGCAGACAGATAAACACTCCCAGACAGGCGCTCGCTGACCCCTCTTTGGGATGCTTTGGGATGACGTGGTGCCAGGTCCCTGAGAAAGAGCAGAGTCCAAAAACAGGTGAGAGCGTGGTCAGGCATTGGGTGTAGCCGTGCTTTGCTGCCCAGGGCAGCTGACTCGGAAATACCCTGATATAAATCCCCACCTGAAGGCACCAAGGGACCAGAACTGAGGGATACACGGGTAACTTTGCTCCTCAGGACAGCCCATCTCTCTTGGCAGTGGCTCCTGCTTTTGAGCTGCTCTGTTTCTCTTCCCTGATGGACTCCCAGCTTGGAAGTCAAAAAGTTGAAGGAGCCCAGAGAGGTTGTGCCTTTTTTTTGCCTCATTACGCATCAGTGCAGGTGGTTATGAGATACCAGAAAAGAACCAGTTAACTAAAGTTTATCAGCCATGAGAGGCTAAAGGGACCTGTTGGGGTGCATGCACTGAGGCCAAGCAGCTTTTTGGACTGAGGCCTGTTTGGCCAGAGCCACGGGCACTGGATGTGCAGCCGTGGAATGCCAGGGGCTGGGGAAGCAGGGTGGAATGCCCAGCCTCAGGGTGCTGCTGCTCTGGTTTCTGCTTGCATTGTGACCGTGCTGCTGTCGTGTGATGCGCTGCTGATGTCTCTGCTCACCCCATCCCACTCCACACTTGGCTGCCAGGCAGGGGGATGCATTGGCTGGGGTCTCTCCTGGTCGCAAGTGATGAACTGGAGGAGAGCCCTGTTTCTTCAGTCCCCAAGTGCCCTGTCTGTTTGGACACATCCTTCCTCCTAACCTGGCATCACTGCAGACCCAGGATGCTTAGGGCGTCTCTGAGTCTGGTGCCAAGAGAAAAGCATTTCCACCAGCTCCTGTGGTCCTCTGGTGGCCCCTTCCTCAGCCCTCCTGTTGATTCCTGCTCAGGGGGCTCATGCCTTCACACACCAACTTGCCCACAGGTGTTTTGAGGCAAAGATGATGTCTCATACTTCTGGTGGTGGAGAGAAAGGATCAGACACCCAGTAGTGATGGTCACCTCTGTGTTTGTACTGACTGAGTTTCTACAATTATTTTCCCCTCCTGTCCCCTGAGAAAGGACACTTGTCCTAGTGGAAGCAAAGGAACATCTGATGCTTTGGGGATGTCTTCACAAAGTGGTGAGGATATAAATCCACCACACTTTGATTTGGTGTCATTTCAGGGCTTTGAGGTCCATGGATGAAAATTTGTAGACCAAAGGACCAATGCCTTTCCACTGGCACTGCCCACCGTGAGGAGAAAGGTGCTGCCCCAGGCCTGAGTGAGCTCCTGGTGTGTGGGTTCAGTTGTGTGGCTGGGACTGTGATGCTGCTGTAGCACAACACCAGGATCAGAGGGGCTGACCCTGCACTGAGAAGAACAGCCCCTCCTGCTTAACCCTTCTGAGGCAGGTTGGAACTGAGGGTCAACCCTGAGTTATGGAGCAGGGAACATCTTCTATGAATCCATAAAAGAAGGGGTCTGCTCCCTTTGTCCTTGTGCACGTGCATAGTTTGGGGGTGATTTTCAGTTTTCTATCATTATAATTTTTCATTTGTTCATTGCTTGCTCATTAGCCTGTTTCCATCTCTGTTTTCTTCCCAGCTTCGCTGTGGGCATGGGTGATTGTCACCCTGCCCTGGCAGTCCTCGGGCACAGGCTGCTGGGCAGGATCTGCTCCATTTTGGCGACAGTTCCCACCGTGGTTTAGGGCTTGCTCTGCCTGGTGTGAGGCTGGAGAGAAGACACCTGGTGTTTCATCCCTACCTCAGCTGGAGCCTGACGTTTATTTCTCAGCCTCATGTGATATCTCACCTCTCTGCAAAACAAGCCTTCCTCCCTGCTGGGGAGCACTGGGAGGAGGAAGAGGAGGAGCTGACAGCCCTGCTTCAAATTTCCCCTGCTGCTCTGCCAGCTGCCTGCTCCTTGTGTGACGTGACACTCACGCTTTGCCGCTCCAACCCACAGTTGGATGCTTGCCCCGTGCATGAGAACGAGCCGCTCTATGGTGGAACTTCAGCCCTGTAGGTGGGAATTTGGCCTGGCTCTGCCTCCAGCACGTGGACTTCCCACATGTCTATGGGCATCCACGGGTCCTCCAGCACGAGGGCACTGAGTTATACCAGCACAGGGCAGGTGGGGAATTGTAACTGGAGCAGGGGGGGAAATGGCACCTGAGCTGCTGGAGTTAGTTCCTGTGGGGCACATGCAGTTTCACCAGCAAATGGTGCTAATTCAGACAAGTCCAGCCTGGAAAGCAGGAGGAGAGGTCTGCAGAAAGAGCAGAGCAAAGCTTCTCCTCCCTCTGCCTCAGTGCTAGCTACTGCTGCTCTTTTGAATAGTCCCTGTTGGCCAGCAAGGCACCAGAATTTTACTGTTGGCTGTTCAGGAGCAGAGCTTTGCTCACAAAGTAACTGGTGCAAACAAAATTTTCCTTTTTAGAAAGTGTCCAAGTCTTGAGTTCCTGCCTTGCTTTGTTGGACAGATGCTCACTGACTGGGAATTTTTGTCTGAAAACAGCAAAGTAGAGATGGAGCGATGGCTGGGTCAGGGGAGCTTTGCCGGGGGAAAGGACACTCTTTTTTCTCTTCCAGCCTATCTTTTGCCCCAGTACAGCACTGGGGTGGACAGGCTGGGCTGGGTATGCAAGGTGCAGGGAGACGGGCCTCACCTGGGCCAGCTTTGCTTTGTGCATGTTGTCTTGTAGCTCTTGTCAGGACCCCACGGTGTGGTGGCAGGAGCGTGAGCTGCGCCGGTTAGCTGGGGACATGCGGCGGCTGTGGCCGGAGCGGTCCAGCCCAGCACCGGGGAAGGAAGTCAGCGAGAAGGACAGAGTGTGAACAAAATCCCTCTCCGGAAAGGCGCCCCGTTAATCAGTCAGCGGGGCCGACTCAGCAGAGAGGGAGGGAAGGGGAAGCAGAGAGGGGCTGAGGTGGTGTGTGGGGGCTTGGGGGAGGATCCGGTGCAGGGCTTCCTGTGAGTGGAAGCAGGCAGAGAGCAGGAGCTGTGTTGTGCCATACTGTACCATACCATACCACACCGTGTCCCACACACAGCCTTAGCTCTATTCCCAAAGCTATAGCATGCTGCGGCAGTGCTGCCTCTGGCACTGGTGCTGCTCTGCAGGGATTTAGCATCCATGAGCAAAACCAGGCCCCGTGCGAGGCTTTCCCACAACATGCCCAAGGGTGGAGAGATGAGGTCAGGCTGCGAGATGCCCTGGGGTGGATAGCACTTTCCAGGGTGAGCATGGCTTCCCCACGAGGCAGGGAGAGCCCTGGATGCAGGATGCAACTGAAAGCAGCAGTGGTGTCAGGGTGCAGGAAGAGGTAGAGGGGCCTGAAAATGAAGCAGCCGCCAGCGATAAGGAGAAGGCCCTCAGTGCAGCCTGGCCCCTTTCAGAGCCATGTGCTGCAAGATCAAGGCAAGGAAAACTGCTGGGGAACGTGCTTCTCTGGAAATAGACAAGGTGTGAGTGGCTGTGGGATTCTGCTTCCTCTCGCCGCATCCCATCAATCCCCCTCTGTTTATTTTAATATCCTGCTGCCAACTTGCTTGAAAAAAGCTGCAACCATCTTGAAAAAACAAAGCCAGAGCTGCTGCATGCCTTTTTAATTACATTAATGCTCTCCCTGTGCGAGGGCACAATTGGGTGTGCGGGAGAAAGCAGGATCTGCTTGGAGGGCTGAAGAGATAAAGCATCACAGGGGTTGGAGGTGGGGAAGGAGGGACTCAGAGGAGAGGAGACACTCCATGCTCTGGAGACATCTCCCTCGCACCCTGGGATTTGCCAGAGACACAAACCATCTGTGTGTCGGTTAGCAGAGATTTAATGGCCAAACCCAGCACCAAGTTCAGTGCTGGGGAGAGTGAAACACAGGAGAGAGCCATGGCAGGGCACACGCTCCCTCGGGGAGGGAAAGGGCAAGGCCAGCAATGGGGTGGATCCATCTGGCAAGCACAGAGTGATAGAGAATTTTTGCAGGGGAAGCTAATGGCTTTGAAGATGATTTTGCAGGCTGCGAATGGCTCTGTGCATCCTTTTGCCTGTCCTGGATGCCATGGATGGCTCTGGGTGTCAGCATCCCAAGATGCCAGGCTTAGTGTGGGGCATCAGCGTGAGTAGTGGGTCCCCAGCGTGAGCCAGTGCAGGGAGTCCCCAAAGTTCCCAGAACTGCTGGGCCAGTGAAGAGGCTGGATGGCCACGAAAGCTGGCCAGCAGCAGGAGTGTCCCCAGCCCCACGCCAGGGTGCTTTCGGAGTGAGCAGTGGTTCCTTTTCCTGTTGTACTCACGGAGGGCCATGGACAGGATGCATCTGCAGGAATCCCACAGCCCCAACCTGCACAGATCGTACTTTTCCTTTCTTCCCCTCCACCCCCTGGTGTTGTTTGCTAACAGGTCACCAGGCAGCACGTGAAGGGAGGCAGGGGGTTGTTTCTGCTGCTGTCCTGCTCCCCCCAGCCCCGGTGGTGGAGCAAAGCATTAGCCAAGAGACTTCTGCCACCTTGGCACTTATTTAGGGATTCAAGCAGAGGGACCATGCCAGTCTTAAGACCTAATTCAGTGCCTGTTGCAGCCGCCCTGGAGCTGGCTGTGCCAGGATTTTGGGGATTACCTTTCTGCTCACTGCCCCAGAGCACAGACAGGATGAGGGTTTTGCTGTCCCCAGCCGGCCCCATGAAAGCCATTATCTTCTGTGTGTTGGGCTGAGCTCCGTGGGGGTGGCAGGCACCCCCAGCTGCTCCCTGGGGCGATGGACAGGGAAGCTGTGGCCATCTGGAGAGCAGTGTTTGCACTGGGATAAGTGTGTCCGGCATTAATAGGAAACGCAGCTTAGCAGACAGATTCCTTCCCTCGCCTCCTTTTTTTAATAAACCTTGTTACATTTTGAAGGGATTTTACAAAAAATGCGGTCATTTATTTTCACAGCCCCGGGGCACATTTTTTCAGTGTGACATCTGACGTCCCCTCCGTTGGGGAACGGGGAGGTTGGAGGCACAAGGCGGGGTGTCCTCCATGGGGGCTGAGCACCACGCAGCCCCGGGGACCACAGTGACACCGACCCGTGTGTTGAGTGACAAGTCGTGGCTGCTGCTATTGCTGTTGTTGTTGAGGGAGAGGTGTCTGCAGGACACGCACGCAGGCAGAGGTGGGCTAGGACAGCCCCTGGGCTGACGCTGCTTCGTGTGGGCAAGTGGAGGGGAGGCGGGAGGTGGCAGGGGGAGATGGCTGTCACCCTGCTGTTGCCATGGGGGCAGCCATGGGGACACCACCTCGGAGCCGCGCGCAGGCGGGAAGGAAGTGGAGAACAATTGGGGACAGCGAGGCCGGCAGCCCAGGCCTGGCAGCGCTGGCGGTGCCGCTCCGCACGTCCCTCGCTGCCGTGTGCCCCTCAGCAGCCTCTCCCGGTGACAGTGGGCCCTGGGCACTGTGGCCTCTCCACCAGCCTGGATCCCCATGCCACCCCTGTGCCTGAGAAGCTGGTGGCCATTTGTTGTCTCCTGGGTCAGGGCTCCCCATAGAGAAACATTCCTAGAATCATTGGATCATTAAAGTTGGAAAAGACTTCTAAGATCATCAGGTCCAGCCATTAACCCAGCACCACCGTGTTCACCACTAAACCATGTCCCCAAGCGCCACATCCACATGTCTTCTGAACACTTCCAGGGATGGTGGCTCTACCACTACCCTGGGAAGCCTCTTCCAACGCCTGACCACCTTTTCAGTGTAGGAATTTTCCCTAATATCCAATGTTAATATCCCCTGGTGCAACCTAAGACCATTTCTTCTCATCCTGAGGCTCTCGTGGCTCTACCACAGCATTTCCAAGACCTGTAGTCCTCCGGTCAGGGTTTTGGAGGAAAGGTGTTACAGCTGCATGTGAAACATGTGGAAACACCACGTCCTTGATACCTCTCCAACCCTGCTAGATCTCTCTGATACCTGGGTTTGAATGTTACAAGGGAAGGAAACATACATACACAGAACACAATTTCAAAAAACCTCATATTTTTGTAGTAAGTCAAGCTAGCAGCATATATTTGCATTCTTTTCTTCTTTAGCATTTAGCACCTACCTGAGTCACAGCCTCACATTCCGTAACATTTTTTTCCGCCTCTCTGTTTCTGGTTAGTTTGCTTGTTTTTGCAGTCAACAAGACTTCTTTTGAATTATCTCACATCTCCAGAAGCTGGAGTTTCAAGATAAAGATCATGAAGTAATGACAGTCAGCAACATTATGCTGATGAAAAACAACAGTAATCTCTGAGGGTAACCGGTACTTCGAGATGTTTTGTCCATGAGGAGCTCACTTACTGTGTGTGTCTGGCATGCCAGAGATGCAAATACACAAAAAGTGGGACTCTCCCTGAAAAAAGCTGGAAGAAGAGCATGATAATGTTTAACTGCCTGTCCCTGAGCCTGGATAATTTCACTCTTAGAATACCTGTCTGGTGGTGCAGGGAAGGCGGCTGCTGCAATCCACAAAGGGTTGGTCCTGCTCAGGTGACTGCACCTGAGAGTGCGCCACAGGAGAAGGGCATTCCATGAATGCCTCCTGGCTCCCGAGAGCATCTCTGTACAGACACATTTGTGGTATTTGGGCATCCCTGATTTGTCCTCCTGATTACAGAAAGCTACGTGTGTATGGAAAAATCTCCTGCCAGACTCCCTCCGGTTAGCAGAGGGCATCATTTCAGAACCCTAGTTCAAGCAAGCTCAATATCATTCACCTGGTGAGGAATGGCCACAGCTGAATTCCCCAATTTCTGCTCTTCCAGTCCTTTTCTGGCTCTCATCTGCACTAGGCTGTCTATCAGAGCCCAGCAGCTGTCTGGCCCTGGCCCAAGAGCTGAAGAGCTGCTCCCTGGAGCCAGGAGGGCTGCAGGCAAACCTCCTGTGTCCCACTGAGCCAGCATTCACTACCTTGTAGGAGCAGACCCCAAGGAGATGTTCCCTTCAAGAGCCTTTGCCCCTCTCTGGGCTCGTGGCACCAGGATAGCTGCTGCCCACAGCGCCGGGCCCAGGCTGGTGGATGTCTGCATCATCCCCTCTCTCCTTTCTCTCCACAGATCTGGTGAGCAGCTATTCTATGACCCCTCCTACTCTGAGCATCACTGAGGAGGAGCACGTCATCAACGCCAAGGACACGCTGACCATCACCTGCAGGTAGGCACCAGCAAGTGTGGCTCTGTCTACACTACTCTTACCTGGTGTGTGTTGGAGGACCAGGCAAGGAGAGCCCACCAGGGACACCTCGGCTGCAATACTCCTGCAAATTAGCATGTCTACTAGAAATCTTCCACATCCCCCAAGTGTAAATTCATCTAATTAATTGGAAAAGAAGCAAAAGATGTCTCAGAGGATTCGGTGATAACCTCTGCTGTAGTCTTTCAGAGAAGAAGAAAGATAGAGAAACATTTTGTGTGATTTGATAGATTTGTTGTAAGCTCTTCAGGGAAACTGGTCTTCCTGACTCTCCTTGTCTTTCTCTGACGTTGCTTATTCTCACCTCATTGGGGCCACTAGGATTGAAGTTCTGGTTTCTAAATCTAGTGGGACATTTGGGGGACACTGAGAAATATCTATGGGAGAAGGCAAGGCTGCACTCGGTGATGTCTATGAGAGGCTTCCAGGTTTTCTAGGAAGATGGGATTTAGTGCTCTCCCTTTATATATGTGGGTGAAAAGAAGCCCCAACCAGGTGAATAACTGTGAGAGGAGCTGGAGAATCTCTGGTTGCTTTGGACACTGTGAGTCTGAGAAGGTGGTGCGTCTGAACCGATTTATCCACGCTGGGACACTTGGCTGTGCATGTTTTCTGGACTGCCTCCTGTATCAGAAAGTAAAAAAAAAACAATAAACAAGTGGGAGAATTGCCCAAGGTCAATTTTCCTGGAGTTTCCCTTCAGCAGCTGAAAACAGATCCAGGCCTGGGATCTGAATGCTGGGTCCAATGAGGATCTAAATTCAGTGTGGGCCTCAAATGGGTGTTCCTCAGTGTTATATATAACCACAGAGCAATTACTGCAAACACTTGGCTGGCATTGTGTTCATGTCTTGTCACAAACATATTTAACTTTTCCTGGAACAGATGGCATTGCTTTTCCTTTGTGAATCAGTTCATAGCCAAGGGAGAAGGACAGAGGAAAGGTTGTTGATGTTAATTACTGAACTGATTTCACTTGGTCTGGGAAGCTGAGTGGTTGTGGGCTTGTTTTCATCCGGTGGCTTGAAGAGCCATGATGTGTGCTGGGATGTAGGAAATGTGTGAGTTGGAGGACTGTCCATGGCTGTCCACAGGGGACAGTGGTCAGCCACAGAGCTGCTGTGAGAGCATAGAGGAGGAGAAGGGAGTTTGGGCATTCCAGTGCTCTGCCGTAGTACTTTTCTTCACAGAGGGATGTGGGAGCTGACACTCTCTGTTAAAACCTGGGAAGAGGGGAGACTCAGTGAGGTTATTTTGAAGGAGCATAGAATCAGGGCAGACCCTTTTTCAACAGGGGCCCAGAAAGGGACACAGAAAGCGCTTTCAAGGCTGTTGTCTATAGATTGAACCAAGGCTAAAGAACATACTGAAGTTGGGGGTGTGGTAAAAGAAAGTGTCTTCTGCAGCTGTGAAAGACTGAACTGGCCAGCCAAAGAGCACAGGGCCATCTGCAAACAGCACTAAACCCCACGTACCCTCTGCCCATATTGCTCTTTGGCTGCCCCTTGCCTCTGCATCCTGCTGTCCCAGATGTGCTCCTTGGGGCTGTGCAGTGTCCTTCACACCATCTGCAGATAGATAAGTCTCAGTATCTCCTGCATGGCTCAGAGGGTCCCCCTTTCCCTCTGAGCTCTCAGTCCCATGTTCGTCTGTCTCGAGGAGAGGACTTTGATTGTGGGACACTGTTACTTCATTCAAATGAAGAGTAAATCTTTCCTGGTCCCTGGATCTCTAATTACACCCAGCTGCTTCTCCAACCTCTTCCCTGGACCATGGCCCACCCTGGGAAGACCTGGCTTGTGTTAATGGGAGCTGAAGGGAAAAACATGCAGACCACCAAGAGAACAGACAAAGTAGAGGGTGGTGGGGCAGGGTAGGGCAGAAACAAATACAAAACCAAATCCAGGATCCAGGGATTTCCTGCTGAGCATCGTGTTGGAGGTGACTTCAGTTTGACCCTGGTCTTCCCTTGAGAGCAATGTCCTCTGGCTGCTCTTTGAGCTGCCCTGGAGCCAGGAGTACGGGCTTGCTTGAAGCAGTGCTTCAGCAGAAAGATGAGCTCAAAACCCCCGTGTGAGACTCCCTGGAGACCTTTCAAGCTTCACCCACCGAGCGTGAGAGTCCTGCAGCCAACCGTGCTCTCAGGCTCCCTCGCAGCAGCCTGGATCTCAGACATCCACAGCTCTGCAGCCCTGTTCCTGCTCCACAGCCCACCAAGCCTCATCACTGACCAGAGTCCGTGCCAGGCCATGGGATAAGCAATGCCTCTGGAGCTGGGCATGCTTAATAGATACCCACAGGCACAACACACACACAAGGAGCCATCAGATGCTGGCGCTCTGCTTTTGCAAATGCCATCACGTGCTGTCCTGTTCCCTTGTCACCTAGCACAAGGCACCCTTGAGAGGCTCAGACAGAGCAGGGGACCAGTGCAGGAACATTCCCCAGAATAGAGATTGTCCAGGGCTGGCTGAGAGCCCTAGGGATGTTTTGATCCAAGCATGTGGCAGAACAGGGGGAAGGGGATGATGCCCAAATGGACAGTGCAGCTTTTATCAGCTCCCATCCCAAGAAGAAAAGAAAGAATATTGTGAATCTCTGCATTCTTGCCCTCGGCAGCCTGCGTGGGGGGAAAGCAGAGAGCTTGTGCTGTTCCAGCTCATGAGCATTGGACTAAATCCCACAGGAGCCAGCTGCACAAGAGCAGAAACCTCTGGAGGGATCAACTTGGTCCTGGCTGTGACATGCCATCCCATCCCATCCCATCCCATCCCATCCCATGCCATCCCATGCCATCCCATCCTGCAGGTGCTGGGCACACAGGTGGGGAGCAAACCAAGAAAAAGAAGGGCAAGGATGTCCTCTGCTGCCCAGTGACCTGTTGCCAGAGCTGACTCGCTGATGTGCAAACCCATCTGTGGCAGAGAGGAAGTATTTGACCCCGGAGCCCTCTTGGCTCCCGTGGAGGAAATGAGCACTGTGGCAGGGCTGAAGGAGCCTGAGGATAATGCAGAGCCCCACAACCACTGCTCTGGAGCAGTGTCCGGGAACACACAACACCTGCTGCTCTCTCCTACCCCTGTGTGGCTGCTGTGAACACCCTCCGTGGTACTGAAGGGCATCTGGTTTATCCCAGCTAAGCCACAAAGCCACAACCAGCTTTGCCCATCATACCACGCATGGGAGTTTCAAAGAGGATTGAAGAAGAGGGGTGCCAATTGCAACATCTCCCTTGAAGAGCACCTATCCAGAAAAGATTGAGGAAAACAGCTGTGGAGAAGCCTACAGTGCATTTTTTTCCAGCTGGCATCAGCAGGCTCCATTGCCAAGATGCACATTATCACCAAGCTGAAAGAAAACAACTTGGGAATAAATCTTGGAAGGTGACAGATAGGAGAGAGGGAGCCATCCAAAACTGCTGCTTGGACCCTTCCCCAAATTCAGAGGGTAGATTCAGAAATAAATCCACATGAGCCTGGCCTGCCCTCATTACTGCCTTCTTCTGGGCCTCTTAACACACCAGTGACACCAACTTGGACTCACAGTAATGCCTACACCTTCTGTGTCCCCACCAAGCCCATGGACATACGAAAGGAAATGAAAGCACATCTGAAAGAAATGCCTGGGTTGAGCTGCTCACGGGCTGGTCAGCACATCTGTGTGCACTGGCCCATCCATGTTTTTAGAAATACGTGTCACTCAGCTACTGCAGGCCTTGATGGTTAATGAAACAAGTGGATCTGATAATGTGTGAAAATCCCAGTAGGTAAGCAAACAGAAAGCGGAAACGCTGGAAACTTTTACACTTACTCTCCTCCAAGAGGAGTGGCAAAAATGCCTGGTCTGAAGCTCTCAGCTCTGGGCTGAAAGCAGGGACAGCCCCATGGTCTGTGCCAGTGCAGTGGGACTGTGAACACAGCAGCAATAGCCATGGCAGAGGCCATCAGGTGTTCCTGGTTTAGTGATCAGTTTTATTATTATTTTCCCTGTGCGTGCACAGGATGTGAAAAACCTCAAAATTCAGTTCTTATTTCGTTGAAGTGTTCTTGAGACTCTGGTACTTGGGAGAAGCTTGCCTGTGCTTCGTGAGCACAAGCTGCCAGAGCTGTGCTTACAGTCCTGCCTCAGGCACTGATGGCATTTTTAGTGAAAGCAGAAGTTTGAGCTGGGTAAGAGGGGCTGTGTGGCTGTCCCCAAGGGCTCCTCACTGCCTCCAGAGCCCTTGTGCTTGGCAACATGGGAAGAGTGCAGCACACTCTCTCCAAACTCATCTGCAGCGAGCTGGAAGAGAGCAAAGTCTGCAGGAAGATAAATCAGCTGCTGAAGACAAACACAAAGGGGCAGGTCTTTCCCCCATGCTTGGACAGAAATCCTGTCCTCGTTGTGTCTGAGGCATTGTGCACTCCAATGGCACCTTATCTCGCTTCCTCCTCGCTGTCCCTTGCTGTCTGGTGATGGTCACAGTCTGCCTGTGCTTAAAAGCATCTGCCCACAGAGCTGCCCTGGCAGAGGAGTTGCGTGTGCCAACACGTCTGTTCCCAACTCGCATAATAGATGAACCCAGTTTCCCCTCACAGAGTCAATGGTGCTGACAAAAGGCCATTTTTACCCCACAGCTGTCTCTTACGATGGCTTCTTTTTTCCCCGTTTCCTTTTTTTGCACATACTTAAGTGACTTTCAGCTATTTGGCAAACTTTCAAGTGGAGGCTAGGCCTTCCTCTGAAAGGGGCTCTGATTTCACAGAAGGAAACTTCCAGTGTGGAATAAAAGCTTGTTTTGTTTGTAGTAAACAAGTGCAGTTATAACAAGCTATGGTGGCACGTGTGTGCACATAGGAGCTCCCACTCTGGAGATCCTCAGCTATATATAAATACCCACGTGCACGTGCTGCCTGGGGGTTTCTTGAGTTCCTGGACTTTTCTGTCTGTCTTTGGGCTGCTGGTGAACAGGCTTTGTGGTCATGCTGTCAGAGAGGTGTCTGCAGCTCAGTGTCTCTGCAGAGGTGGGAAGGGGCGGCAGCCCCAGGCCAGCTGGGGTTTCGAGGGGCTGCAGGGTGCTGTGCAGAGCAAGGGAACCCCCTCCCACAGCAACAGGGAAGGAAACAGCTGGCAGCTGGCCAGAAGGCAGTCAGCTGAGCCTCCCCTTGTTTTCCCTTTGCTGTCTTTTATCCTTGACTCCCTCCTGCTTTTCTCTTTCTCACTTTCTTTCCAGTCTGCTCTCCTTCCCCCATTCTTCTTCCCACTCCATTCATCACACAATGAGCCCCAGCCAGCAGCTACAGTGAGCCAAGGGAAATCATCACATCCATGTGTTTCCCTAATAGCTCTGGACCCTTTTAATAATGAGAGGGAATAGAAAATAAATGGAACCTTTCCCTCAGGGCCCTGTGTGTTTCCCTGTCCTGGCATTCATTCCAGTAGGACAGTGCCATGGGACAGTGGCCTGCTTGTGAGTGGGCTGGTATCTTACAGCTTAGCATGGCCAGAGAGGTGGCCTGGGGAAGGGGATGAGCCTTTGCCCAGCACTTAGGGAACCTTGTTGCCATTTCCTTGTGCCTGTTTTATCCCTTGGAGGACGGCCATTCCTCCATGCCTCAGCCCCAGAGTGGTGGCTGGCTGGCCCACGTGCAGGTGTGCGCAGAGTCACACAGAGCAATAAAACCACACCATGTTCACCATGCTTGGCCCAAAGCTAACCCTGCTTTTTGCCCATGTCTAGAGGCCAGCACCCTTTGGAGTGGTCGTGGCCAGGGGGCAAGGTGGATCCTGCTGGGAAAGAGGAGACTGAGTTGGTGGCCTCAGCAGCCCCCAGCAGCGGCCGGGCAATCCAAGAAGAAGACTGCGAGGGGACCGGCACGAAGCCGTACTGCAAAGTGCTGGTGCTGACGGAGGCGCAGGCGAACGACACGGGTTACTACCGCTGCTACTACAAGTACATTGATGCCAAAATCGAGGGCACCACAGCAGTCAGCACCTATGTGTTTGTGAGAGGTAAGAGCTGTCGGTGGCGTGCACCTGCAGGCCGGGGGCCTGGGGGCAGCCAATGCACCAACATAATATCTGAAAGATTAAACATCTCAGTCTGCCTCCCAGGGCAGAGTGTGGCTGCTGCAGCCTCGGGGAGGGGGCCAAGGGCTGATTCCCTGGAAGTGCAGGGAACCAATATCCGTCCATGGCAGCAGCGCCTGGGATTCAATTATGTCCCATCCCGGGGGCATCACTCCAGCCAGGCTGGAATGCAGGAATTCAAGGAGCGAGAGCCTGGCCTCAGAGACACTCCACCACTAAAAAAAGCACAGGAGTTATCTTCTGGGCAGCTGGGGGCTCTCTGAGATGCTGGTGGCCAGGAGCAGTAGTGTTGCATAAAGCTGAGACTGAGAGGGAGAGGATGAGGGGTACAAACACTCCATGTGCAGCCTCCGCCTGTTCCCAGACCTGCTGGCCTGAGCTGTTCCACAGTGACAGATCCAGATGCTCCTCTCCGCACTGTGCAGGGGCTGCCCGTGCAGGCAGGGTTATGAGGTGTATTTTGGCAGAGGAGGGATGTGCACCAGGCTTGGGGCTGGAACCTCAGCTTAGGGAGTGGCTGCGGGGCCAATACTCAGCGTCTCCGTGTCCCAGGGGTTCCTCCACTGCCATCTCCCCCACTGCTCACAGCAGGCTCCAGCAAGATAGATGAACTCTGTCCCCTGGAAACAGTTGGCTGAGCTATTTCTCTTTCCACCCCCATTTATTAGTTGGTGCAGTTGTCATGAGCCAGGCAGGTCATGACATATAAGATGCATTTTTCAGAAGTCCCAGGGCAAAGCCAATTTTGCCTCTGCAACTATGCAGAGAAAAATGCAGGGGCAAATCAGAAAAGCTAGGCAGCTGTTGGAGAGGAATTGAAGTCTGTTTGGGCAATTGCCTCCTCTTTCCATGGTTGTGCTGCCCACCCTAAAACAGGACAGAGCCTGCCTGGATTTCAGACATCTGTGAGTTGGACAGGGGAGTTCAGACACTCTAGAGGGTTGTATCAGGATGGAGGCAGAGAGCTTCTTAGATACACTGAAAATGAGTACAACCCCACAAGCTTACGTGCAGGGAGTGCTTTTGCAAGAACTGATTTTCTTTGTGATCCAGCAAATGCCACTTTGCCCCCTGATCCACCTTCTCTCACCTCCAACCTCTCTGCAGCTCAGGAGCAGCTCTCCTGTTTACCAGAGAGTGTACATGGTGCAGCTTAGGGGCAATAAATCCCACACTGTCAGGGCCCATGGGACTCACAGTGCCTGTGGACAGCGTGTGTACAACAGATTCTGCCAACACCTCACAGCACTGCTGTGCACATGGCTACACAGCACATGTTCATACTCAGCCCAATCAGGCTGCCCCCTCTTACGGTTATCAAGCATCTAGGAAACCTCAGAATCTGCCTTTCCAGACAGGACGGGCTTTCAGGCAGGAGAAGGGACATGTCAGGAAAACCCAGGCATATGGTAACCACAGCCATTGCTCAGATAAAGCCTGCTCCTGCTGAACTGAGCTGCAATGTGAGACTGTCCCTCGAGAGCTTGGAAGGGCTGATGTAAGTGTTGGGGATATCTGGAGACAGGATGATCAGACCACAGGTTTATCCATCAAGCTCATTTCTCATGTTAAGAGCTTGGTGAAATTGCCAGGAACAAAATATCTGTGCTTGCCTGGAAAAATGGGTTCTTCTGTATTTTACCTGCAGCTCTGTTCTTAAATGAACTCTCCATGCATGTGTCTCCTTCCCATGTGTCTGCTTAGGTGTGTATTTTATTACAACTACAGATAGCACTGCAGACACAGAAAGCCTCATCAGGGTAGGATAGGCTATGTACAGCCCACATCTCATAAAGCTTAGCATGTATTAATGAAGAAGATGCTAAATTATCCCCATCCGACCCATTAAGGCAGCCTTAAAGAAATTTGTGATGTTGTCAGAGAGGGGAGTTAGGGCATGAATCACAAGCTCATAGGCAGCAGGGCCAGCCCAGTAAATCAATTCTTGGCTGCCATCTGAGCTTGAAGGGGACCTCGTAGTCTCTCACCTCTGGCAGTTGTGCAGCTCCTCCTTCTCACATGCCCAGGGCTTGGGAGAGGAATGATGAACACATTCACACTGGGAAACAAATCTGTGGTTTCAGAAGTCAGCAATCCTGTGGCAGCAAAAAAACCCAGGAAATAAAGATAAGAACTCTCTGAGCAATCCATGTTTTCATAAGAGCTGACCAGTACAGTTTCTTGAGTGTGGGTTATTTCACCTACACTGTAGAAAAAGTGCTTCACACGGAGGAGAGATCCTTGCAGCATGACTATCACTGAAGCAGCAGCTTTATAGATCAAAAATTAAAGGTTTATGCACTTAACAGTGGGAGCACTGGGTTGGATTGGGTTGGGCACAATGTGATTTGGACAGCAGAATCCCCAAGTGAGGATCATTTCTAAATTCATCTTTGACTTGTCCTTTTAGATGGGTATCTTTAGGGATTGGGTATCAGAGGGAAAGAATCTCGGATTGGATAAACAGATGTCTTCATGCTACTCTCCCTTGAAATCAATGGTTTAGCTGAAACACAGGTGAATAAAACTAAATGTAGGCCACTGGGACCATTTGGTCTGATTCCAGCATACCAAAAGCTGTAAAATCTCCCCTAGCAGGACTCTGAGGCAGCCCGGTGACTCCCAGACAGAGACCCATCACCTCCTTATAGAGCCCCCTTCACCCAGGGAACAATTTCCACCAATAAAGCCAATCACGACCATGTGCTGGGTGGACATTTACAGAGGAGAGATGCTGGCAACACCATGCCTTCGAGACACAAGGAACCAGTCTCTATTTAGAGCCTCCTGTGAGGCATAAACCCCTGTGGAAAAGGGCAGGCAGGGGCTGATAGCACAGAATAAATCATCTGTCACTGAGGCCACCAAGCAGCCTCACAATTCTTTGTCTCTTCCAATTTTGTCTTCATCTCTTTTAGTCAGCCTAGGTCACTGCTGATTCTACACTGGCTCTGCACAGAGTTTAGCGTAACATCCCCGGCCTCGCTAAGTCATTTCATAATGATTATTTTTGGGTGGTTTTGCTCTTCCTGTCAATATTTGTGCTTGCAGCAGTTGGGCGGCAGTGGGGTGGCAGCCCTGGAAAGCTGTGCTCATGTGTTTATCTGCCGGCCGGGATGGCTGCAGGATGACATCTGCATACCATTGCTCTGCGGATCACTTCCTCGCCCGGGAAGGTCGCGCTGCACCAGGGCAGCACAGCCCCACCAGCCCCACGCCAGCCCTGCCCAGGGACACAGCCACCAGCTGGGCAGGCGCCGAGCCCAGGACACGATGCAAAAAGGGCCAGGCTCAGGCAGAGACCTTGAGGGCTCCAGGAAAGGGGAGGTCATTTCCCGCACTGCCCAAATGTCACACAAGTGCCGCGGCACCGGTACCGTGTTTGGTGCGGAGAAGCCAGCTGCCTTTGCGTTCCCAAGCTCCAGGTGTCTCCTCTGACTGGCAGATGGGGCTGAACAGCTCAACACCACTCCCCCTGTGAAGCTTGTGCTGTGTTAAGGAAATTCAGAACGCCTCCTTTTCTCCTGGTTGTTGCCTTTCCCCAGTTTTTTCTTCTTTTTTAGTAGTTGTTCTCCTTGTATCTTTTCTTCAGATTTTGAACAGCCATTTATCAACAAGCCAGAGACCCTCCTCATCACCAAAAAGGAGAACACTTGGGTACCATGCCTCGTGTCCATCCCAGACCTTAACGTCACACTGACCTCGGTGAGAGCTCGGCCGCTGGGAGACTCTGGATCGAGATGTATTGCATTTGTTCTGCATTTGTAATTGCCTGAGTGGAAGCAGGGCAGGCATTGCCAGGAAAGGAAAATGCATGGGATACATTTTCCATGGAAAGTACAAGCCACTGGCTTCCTCGTTTTATTTGCTGGTTGAAGCTGTGTTGTCCAGTTCCCTTGGGCAGACCCCACGGGTTTCCTGCCAACCTTGCTTCTCTTCCCTGGAGCTCTACGAAACAAAACAAGACTTTGTTTTAAACCCATTTCCCCACAGCATCCCCTGTTTGCCTCGTATCTGTGATCTACACCCCTCTAGGTGGTCGGCATCCCCACAAGGGAGGAGGCTGCAGCCCTGGGGCTCATGACTAAAAACAGCTCTATTATCAGTCTGCTTTTGCTTTTGCCTTTTTTTTCCCTTTTTTTTTTTTTTTTACAATGCAAATACATCCTTCCAGGATGAGTGTTACTATTGTACAAAGGCCCCCAGGGACACTCTGGGGGCCAGGGGCCTTTCCCTTGCCCGGGAAGGACACTACCCAAGGTCAGCACTCATCCCGGTGGGGCTGATGTTTGGGACATCAGCATCAGCTTCCTTAGCTATCTCTAGAAGTTTCCATTCCTGGAAGTCTCTGGCCCACTCTGCAGACGGGGAGGCTCATGGTGCAGGATGCGGCTGCTGGGGTAGAGGGGAGGCCACGATTCCTAGATGGCAAACCTTCGGCGGGAGAGGGCAGCAGGCCAGCACAGCATGATGCTGCATCATTTCTTCCCACAAAAGGGATGTGTTAGCCAGCATAAAGCCTGGGAGGGGTGGAGTGGGAATGCTGTTACCCTCTGATTTCAGTTGGCAAAATGTTGATTTTTCCAGCAAAATTTCTTCATCCACCCTGATGGGAAAAGCACTTTCTGGGACAACAAGAACGGAATGCAGGTACCCACACACTTGATCAGGGACTTATTGTATGTCCACTGTGAGACTGTAATCGACAAGAAGGTCTTCAAATCCAATTTCTTCATCATCCATATAGCAGGTGAATATTTGGGAAGGTTCAGGGGAGCAGTTTGGGTGGCTCTGAAGTCCGTCAGTGTGGCTCATGGGATTGTTATGGTCCTCTCTAGCTACACAGACTCTGCATGGTGCATGTATCTCCTCTACTGTGTGTCGGACAGAGATACACCATGCAGCAGGAGGTCATTCCCAAACCTCCTGTAACTGCACAGTCTGAGTTAAAGAGCTACTAGATCAGAAATGTCTTTTCATTGCCTCTTCTGCATCAGGGAGTGAGCTGTATGACATCCAGATGTATCCCAAGAAAGCCATGGAGCTGCTAGTGGGAGAGAAGCTGGTCTTGAACTGCACAGTGTGGGCTGAGTTCAACTCTGGCGTCCACTTCCAGTGGTCTTACCCTGGCAAACAGGTACCACTAAACAGAGCAGCTCCCCGTGCACTGGACTGTCACCCTCTGAGTCACCCCTTCCTGACCCTTCCTTGTTCCTCTTCACATCATTGGCAGGGCTCTGCTTCATAATCCTAACCATGCTGTGCCCTGGACGCCTTGGTCAGAATGTTTTCCCATTTTGAGTGGTCAGAGTGTTTCCCCTTTCCCCAGAAGGAAGACCCCTTTTTCTGGCAGAAAGCTCCCTCCTTGCCGAGGTGTTATTGCTCTGGGGTTCTTGGGAAAACACTGGCTTCACTTTCACTAGTGCAAATCCAGAGCAAACAGAATTGCCCTAAAAAGAGCTCCTCTAATCACAGAGCCCTTGTTACCAAGAGCCTGAGATGTGATTCCTTCCCCACTGTGTTCTCCCCCTCTTGTATCCTCTGGCTTTTTTGAATGGTGAGACAGGGGAGTACCTTGAGAACATCACTCAGTTGATGTGGCTCCCAGCCTGGTTCCTGGGCTACAGACAAGAGCAAAACATGCTAAGATCTGACCCCAGCCTCAGGCAGACAGGACATGTGCCCTTCCATCCCTGAGGATGGCAGTCGGTTGTGCAGAAACCTGTCCAGGTAGAGGCAAGCACTGAGCGTCAGGAATCACAGCTGTGAGAAGCCCATCCACACAGCCCCTTCCCGTTGATGTCTTTCATCCCCTTCTCTCTGTCATCTCCCACAGACGCAGCGAGCAGTGATCGAGCCCGAGCGCCGGTCCCTGCAGACACAAACGGAGCTCTCCAGTGTCCTGACCCTCCACAACGTCAGCCAGCAGGACCTGGGGAAGTACACGTGCACTGCCACCAATGGTGCCCAGATGCTGGAGGAGAGCACCGATGTCATTGTGCACGGTACGGCACCTGCCAGTGCCCTGCAGAGCCACAGCCAGAGCCCAGCTGCAGCAGAGCCATCCCCAGACTGCTTGGGCAGAGTGGCTCCTGTACCTCCATCCACTCTGCTTTAGTGAAACCCAGCCCCCCTCCAGCCCCTCAGCCCTCCTGTGCCCCAGCACCACGCTGGGAGCACAGTCACATTCAGCAAGGTCTCAAAAGGGAGAGAGAGAGAGATGCCAACACCAAATTGGCCCAAATGCAGTGGAATGGCAGGACACAAATATCTTGTGACCCTGTGGCTAATGCAGTGCCCCTGTAGCATGGCTGGCGTGAGGGGCACCAGCTGTGGGTGCACAAGGCACCAGCTGCATGGGGTGGCTGTTTCTTGGCAGCAGAAAGTCACGGGGCAGCCCAGCCTTCCTGCATCCCCAGCGGTTCCCAAGAGGGAGACAGAGGCAGCTCTTCAGCTGCCAGGATCTCAGCTGTCCTGTCATGACACCCTGCCTGTCCTTGGTCCTTTCTGTTGGGCCCTGTGGAGAGCAGCAGAGCTTTGGGACAGCCTGTCCCTTTGAGTTCTCCTCCATGGTCCCTGCTTTCCTTGCAGAAAAGCCCTTCATCACTGTGGAGTGGAGGAAGGGCCCGGTGATAGAAGCCACTGCAGGAGACGAAGCTGTGAAGCTGCCAGTGAAAGTCGTGGCTTACCCTCCACCGGACTTCCAGTGGTAACTTACCTTTCTTAGCTTGAGCCACCTTCTCCTCTCCTCCTTTCCTCTGCCAAATGGGGAAGTCTAGCTTGACTTCCTTGCTAGGTCCCTCTGTGGCCAAGATAGTCACAAACGTCACTTTTTTCCACCCATGGGGGTCATTTCTCCCATGTCCTGGCTCTTAGCTGCACAGCCTGGCTTGGCAGCTCTGCACTGTCTGGAGGGGCCAAGTGGAGTTCCCACAGGAGCTGTCCCTCTTGCCCCTTGGCTGGGGTGATCACAGCTGCCCAGAGGAACAAGGTAGTGGGATGGGTTGTGCACCTCATCATGCTGCACTTCCATCAGAGCTGGCTGGAGATGGGAGCTTCGCACCCCCTCACTGCTCAGGGCAGAGCTACGACACCCCCGACCCCACACACATCCATGACAAAATGTGCAGACCCATAACTCGGGTCCAGGGAAGGCCCAGGGGTCTCTCCAGAGTGGTCCTCATTGCTAGCAAGGAGCACCCTGACTGTGCTCTAGTGGGGACCAGCAAACCCCTGCCCAGCTGCCAGTGGGACACTTCCTCCCCATGGCTGCATTTTCTCTCTGCCTCCCCGCAGGTACAAGGATGGAAAGCTAATTCCCAAGCAATCTCAATCTTCAATGCAGATCAAGGATGTGTCGGAGCAGCACGCCGGGACATACACGCTGGTTCTGCGGAACAGGCTGGCGGGGCTGGAGAAGCACATCAGCCTCCAGTTAATCGTCAATGGTAAGCGGGGCCGGGGCTGGAGCCGGGGGGAGAGTGCTGAGCACATGGGCCCAGCCTTTGGGCTGCTCCGAGACCAAGTCCCCACTGCTGCCCTAAAGCACTTGATACCTACATCACGTCTTCCTCCCCCATTGCTGAGGGATGCTCTGCCTCCAGTGAGGCTGCTTCCTTCTGGCTTGGGTGACACAGCACAGTTTTGTTCCTGGCTCCATCACTTTGGGCAGGATATGTCCTTGCTCAAGGGCCACTTCCCAATTGCAGTTGGAGATGCTGCTGAGGGTGACCCTGACTGATGTGGACTTCAGAGCAGGGCAGCTGCCACACAGATGAAGGCTCAATCTGCAGTCGTTCCTCTGGGTGGGAAGGTCCTACAGAGATTTCCTACAGCAGAAACTGGTCCCTGTCATGCAGGAAACAGATGCCAGCTAAAAAAGCACTGGAAGGGCACTGCTGCCTGGAGATGTGTCTCCAGCAGGCTCTGTGGCCCTGTGCTTTGAGCCCTGCAGCATCCAGACAGTTCCACTCACCAGAGAAAGGAGAAATTGTGTCACTTGAATCTGCTTAAGTATGACCTGCTGTGCCTTGCAGGCCTGAGTTGCCCGGAGAGCCAGAGAGCTGCAGTGCCCAGGCTCTCAATAAATGGGCCTAGGGAGGGCTGGGCCAGGCCTTGGGATGCAGTGGCTGAGCCTGCAGCTGCTCACAATGTCACTCTGATCCTTGCAGTTCCTCCACGCATCCATGAGAAGGAAGCCTCTTCCCCAAGCATCTACTCCAAGAGGAGCCCCCAGGCCCTCACCTGCACTGTGTATGGCATCCCGGCACCGGAGGTGATCCAGTGGCAGTGGAGGCCATGGATGCCCTGTCGGATGTTCTCCCGACGCAGCCTGTAAGTGCCATTTCTTCCAACACTTGTGTCTTGTCAGGCCACCATCGTGGTGTTATGGGCTTCTTGTGACCATGGCTGTGTCCCCAACCGTGTCTTGCTTTTGCTCTCCCACCCACAACTTGTGGGAAGGCAGAGTGGAGACACTTGTCCTCCATGTGGGAGTTTTGCCCAGGCTGGCTGGCCTAACACCAACAGCTTCCACAGCATCCTCTGCATCCTCAGCCACCTGCATTTGCCAGTGGATGTCTTTGGCCCAGCCACATCTCAAAGCACCTGCAGTGAAACCACTGATCACTGTGCTAGTGGGGAAACTGAGGCATATTGCAGGAGAAATTGTCACAGCCCCGTGGTGAGACCCCAAGACAGCAGCTGGGGTTCACACCATTCCTGTCCTGAGGTCTCGGTGGCTTTTCTGTCCTTTGTCTTCTCTTGGGTAATGATGGAAGCAAAAGTGCTCATAGGCACCTGCTGCTTGTGGGGAAGAATTGCTGAATCCTGGGGAAGTGCCAGATCCCTGCCAGCTGCTGGGATGATTTGCCAGCAGGGCAATAGACAGGCAGGAAGGGTGCATGCCCACTGCCTGTGCCCTGGAAAGCTGAGGCAGCATCAAGCGGGGCTGCAGTGGCATTTTTTAATGACAGCCTTTCCGGAAGAAGGAAAAGGGATGCTGGGGAGTTGTAGCCAGAGCAGTCAGGGTGGAGGACATCAGGGTGCCTGGAGGAAGCCAGGTCCCACAGTCCTGTGCAGGCTTTTGCCAAGCCAGGGACGCCAGAGAGCTTTCCATCGCATGCAAGTGCACTGTGGCCCTGTCAGGAAGCAGAGGGGCCCATGAATTATGAGCACTGTCTCCCAAGGCCACCATATTTCTGCCTAGCACAGCTCCAGAGGATGCAGGAGGCTTCTTTCTAGCTTCCTGTTGTTTACACAGCTCACCAGTGTGTTTGCCCCGCCAAGTGCTCTGCCCCACACTGCCAGCACACACCTTTGCTACAGCTCCTGGGCCCTCAGCTCCCCTCTTCTTCCCTGTCATCCAAAGCCTCTCACTTCTACCCAACCCACATTTTTGGGCAGACCCTTCCATCTTCCACCCCAACCCTCATTTCAAAAGCACCCTTCAGGCTGTAGCATCCCAGGTCCCTGACAGATCTGGGCACTTTTCCCCACCTGCCTAAGAGGTACCATCATTCATACACCGGCAGCGCCTCTACTTGGGAGGTCTCCCTCCTGGCTTTTGCTGAACTGGGGACAGCAGGAACACCCCTGAGTGCTATGCCCTTTGGGTGTTGCACCATCTGCTCTCCAGGCCAGCACTAGCCAGTCAGTGACACCCCTGACTCTCAGTCCCAGCAGTGCTTTAGGCCTTGGTGTTGAGCAAAATGACATCGAGATCAAGAGTGGCCCTAGGCACATTTGAATTGACTTCACCCCTTAGCAAGGAAAGATGAAGCCCCAGGCCTGGGGGTGAAGGCATTGCTCAGGATACCTGGATCTGTTCCCTGCCTCAATTTTCACACCTACAAATTTTTGCCTCACTAGTGCTTGCAAGGCACCCTTATAAAGCACATCAGAATTGTGTAACTGAAAGACCCAGGAAATTTTGCAGAGTTGTAGGACAGGGCCATCAGTTCTCTGACACAAAACTGCTTTCTCTGTCTTTTTCCCAGCTAACCTTCTCTCTGTCTCTCTCCTCTTTCCCCTGCTCGTCTCTGGCTGCTGGATTAGCAATAGCAGGCATCGGGCAGCAAGGCGCCATCAGCGGGACCGGATGCCCGAGTGCAAGGACTGGAAAGATGTGTCACAGCAGGACGCCGTGAACCCCATCGAGAGCATTGACACCTGGGTGGAGTTCGTGGAGGGGCGGAACAAGGTGAGGCTGTATTCCAAGCCCATCCTGGGACAAGGAGCTGGAGACGGGCACGGGACTCCTTTGCAATCAGCCGGGAAAAGTGGCCTGGAAAGGAGCCTGGCAGAGACAGATTTGGGGAGGGCTTCACACCTCTGCTTCTAAAGTAAACCATCAGCAGCCGTTCCCAGCCCTGGGGCTCCATCAGTACCAGGCAGCCCCAGGGAGAGGGAGAGCTGTCATTTTGAGAAATTACCCTGTGTCCAGAGAGGCTCCCAGTGGGGCCGGCTGCACAGGAGGGATTTCATGGATTGCTATTGAACACAGGGCATCCAGCTAGGGAAGACATGTGGGACAGGTGCTATGGGGGCTTCCACGGCCATTTCTGAGCCTTTTGCATGAGCTGTGAGAACCAAACCCTGCAGAGCACCCTGGGCAGGAGAGGAGGAGTCACAAACTGACCAGGAAATCTCTGGCCTTGGGAAGGTACATTTGTCTGGTGGAGCATTTCATCCAGCTGCCCCCATCCTGGTGGGGTGAGAGTGGTTTGGAGAAGCTGGCGTCCGTCTGCTGCAGCTTTGTGGGTGGGAGCAATGTGTGCTCCACAAAGCCACTTGTCCATCACAGCATTTCCTCTCTGGAAGGAACATCTCTCCCTCGCTGCAGTGTGTGACCTGCTTGCTGCCTGTTTCTCTCCGTCTCCCTGGTAGCCATGAGTGTCAGGCCTGCGCCATGACGGGGTTCCTGTCCCCACTGGTGTCGGGCACCAGCCGCTCACAGAGGGATGCAGAACAAACAAATGGGCCCCTGTTTCCGAAAGTCACTTCCTGTTTTCCTACACACCTCTAAAGGCACTTCCCGTCCCCTGGCCTGGCCGGGAGTTCATCACTCTGCCAAAAGGGTGGCAAAAGCAGATGCTTCTCCTCCCAGAGCAGCTGAAGGGAGGGTGAGGGATTGATGTTCCCCAGGGATGCAAGCAGGGGTGGTGGGAGCTTCTGGGTGAGAAGCCCTTGTGTCCCACTACGGATGTGACACTTGTATTGGTCCTTTTTGATCTTTCCCTATTTTCCCTATTTTCTTCCTCCTATTCGTCAGCTGTGTCCTTCTCATTCCATCTGTTTTGTTGTAAGTGTCCTGGAGCTTCAGCTTAGGTTGTGCATCCCACAAATGTGCAAGAGCTCTGGGAGGAAAGAGCTCTTCCATTTACAGTGGAAGGCTACATCCTCAAATCTGCTTTCTCTCTCTCTCCTTGTCCTTTCTGCCTGTCTTCTCTTACCATCCTCCTGGCTTTTATTCCATCTGTAAAGGCCAGAACGAGCCATAGGATGCACAGTGCACAGCCATGTGCTGCAGGCAGCAGGATAATGTCAGATCAAGAAACCCCAACTCAAACATAACACTGCAGATTAGAAGGAAAATCCCCAAGAAACAGGAAAGGCAGCACACAAAAGTGCCAGCAATAGGGTCACTTTGGCTGTGTGAATAACCCCAAGAAACGGAAAAGGCAATGCACAAAAGTACCAGTAATAAAGTCACTTCAGCTGTGTTGAGTACGCACTGAATGAATGACTGTTCCTTCTGGTTAACACAACCTAATACATTGCCCCTCAGAACGGAAATGCTTCCCGAAGTCTATGGGATGAATAGTAAAGGCAACGAAGTTTCCCTGTACAAACACGTTAATTTTGCATTTTAAACACTGTCTCATTAGAGGGATTTCTGCATGTGTTTAACTTGTCATTTAAACTGGAGCCTCAAACTGCAAGTCTCCTCTAAGGGGAGTGCTTGTAACACATTTGGTAGCTCACACATGTGCAGTGTGAGCCAGGAGGAGGAGGAGGAGAGCAGTCTTATACCCCAGCTGCTTTTCCTGGCTTATTTGGAGGCAGCATCCTCTGGGTCCACGCTCCCAGGATGGCAGCCTGGCTGTTTGCCCAATCTTACTCATGTCTTGCTGGAAGGAGAGAGGAGGAAGCTTTTAGGACCGTGCCTATGTACACTTGGAATTCAAAGGGAGAAGATGACAGCTCTTCCTGAAGGGATGAGAGCTGGGATGTTTTCACAGGTTTGATTTCTCCTTATGGATAAAAGGAGTGCTTGCAGGTCTGTAAGTACCTGTAAATTCCACTGAACCCTGTGGGACACTAAGTAGTCACTTAACTGCAGAGGGCTCAGGGAATCAAAGCCCTGGTGTCCTTTCCCTTTCTTCCCACTGTTATAAATAAAGCTTGGCAGGAGCTTAGCCATCCCCTCAGCCCTGCATCATGTTACTGTCCCCCTTGCTGAGCACTGTCCCCATTGTGACCTGAGGAGCTTAGCAAGAAGTTTACTCCCGTGGAGAGGCATCTATGCGGACTGGGCTCCGTAAAAAGAAGCAGAGATTGGGAATAAAATCGTGTTGGTTTTGCTAGAGTCAACAGATAAAGCTTGAAATGCACAAAGGGCTGTGGAATAAGGGGCTATTTTTGCATAACCCTTTCCCAGGTACAGCTGCTGGGGGCCTTGCTATCTGCCAGAGAGCAGCAGTGATCCTACTTCTCTTCCCTGTTGCTCTTCCTAATTCCTCCTTACATTCTCTTCCCCCATCAGACAGTCAGCAAACTGGCCATCCAGGAGGCCAATGTCTCAGCCATGTATAAGTGTATTGCCTCTAATAAAGTGGGTCGAGACGAGCGGCTGATCTACTTCTACGTGACCAGTGAGTACTGCAAAATCCCCCCCCACCTGCACCAGCCAAGCTCTCTGCTTGAAATAGGCAGGTCCCTAGAGCTGCCAGGTCCTGCCAATCACAGTTAGGATCTTCAACAGTGACTGGAAAGCCAGCAGGAAAGCAGGGCTAACCCAGAGCTCTGCTGGGTGGCAAATGCGCAAAGCCCTGGCAGCAGACAGCACAGGCAGAGTTTGGCAGGCACACCTGGGCATGAGCCAGCACTGCCTGTGCCTAGGTCCTGAAGCAGCCCTGAGAGGCCCTGGGCAGGTCTTGGGCTGGGGACATCCCGCTGGCTCAGGCCCAGGCAGCTCCCTGGGCCGGGGACGTGTCTGGTCCAAGAGCATCCTCTAGTGGCACCGCCCGACCCTATCCCAGGCCAGGTCCCGCTGGCCCGAGCCCCCGGCAATGATCCCACGGGATTTTGGTGGTGGGAGGAAGCTGGGTTTATAGAAACCAGAGCCCAGCGGTGTGGGCTGGAGTCATGGCCCACAGGGGGCTGTATGAGCCTCCTGCCAGTGGTGCCCTGTCCTGGTGGGAGCCTGCTCTGCCTGCTGGGACAGGGAGCCCAGCAAGGACACAGCAAAAGCTTCTCTTAGGGAATGAGAATTCCATAATAAAATTCCCAGCCCAGAAGGCTGGGCTCACGGCCCTTGTGGTAGTACCTGTGCTGTCAGAGCCACCAGCTGTTGTGAAGCCAGATGAACATCTTCAGTCACTGCTTCAGTAATGCTCTCTGTGTTGTCCAGGCTGCTGTGTCACTGCCTGCGTGTGTAAAAGCAGGCATGTGTGCTAACCAGAATGCTGCAGCTGAGCTGGGAGCAGTAACAGCCTAATTCAGACCTCCTCAGCTTGTTTCATTTGTGGCCCCATTTTAATCTGACCCTGGGACTTGAGCATATCCCATAGCACTCGCTGGGCTTAAGATGTGGTTGCCAGCAGTTTGCATGTCACAGTTCTGGTCTACAGTGGTTTCCTTTACCCTGGCTGAGGACAGGCAGATCTCTGAGAGCTGAGCCCAAGGAGACAATTTCATTGTGTCTGGCAGCTTAGCCATGAAAACTCATTCACATGTTCATTTCCTTCCTGAAAGCCATTCCAGACGGGTTCGAGATTGAGTCCCAGCCCTCGGAAGAGCCCATAGAAGGGCAGGACCTACAGCTGAGCTGCAATGCGGACAACTACACCTATGAGAACCTGCAGTGGTATCGGCTGAACCTCTCCAAGCTCCACGATGAAGAGGGCAACCCCCTCGTGCTGGACTGTAAGAATGTCCACCACTATGCCACCAAGATGCAGGGGGAGCTGCACTTCCAGCCCGACTCCAATGATGCAACCTTGCTGCTCACCATCCCCAACATCTCCCTGGATGAGGAGGGAGATTACGTGTGTGAGGTGCAGAACAGGAAGACCCGGGAGAAACACTGCCACAAGAAATACATCTCTGTGCAGGGTGAGGGTCCACAGGGCTGGCGGGAGTGACAGAGGAGAGCTGGTGCTCTTGCTGCCATCAGCTTCCCAGTCCGTCCCCAGGGGAAGCCACACAAGCAAGCTAAACTCAAGGTGGCAAAGGCAGGGCACCTGGGTTCTCAAGACACCCTTCAGCAGGGGTCAGAGACCCAAAGCCCCCCAGGAACAGAGATATTCTTTTGATCAATCAGTTTCCCGTTTTCCCCTCCTCCTCTTTGTGCTGCTCCTCCAGCCCTGGAGATCCCCCGCCTCAAGCAGAACCTGACAGACATTTGGGTGAACGTCAGCGACTCCATAGAGATGCGCTGTAAGGTGGACGGCAACCATGTTCCGGAAATCAGCTGGTACAAAGACGAGAAACTGGTGGAAGAAGTGTCAGGTACAGTGGGCTGGGGGTGGATCACAGGCAGGGCATTATGTCCAGCAGCTAGAGAGCTGAACACTGCTGGGTTCTGGGAGTTGCTGTGCCCAGATAAAGGCATCCGTTCTCTGAATCAGCCAAACCCTGTTTTTAATCACATTCTGTCCTAATTTGATGCAGTCTCACTGGCCAAGTCTATGCCCTAGGGCCTGGCCCAGCACTGTCTGTGCTTGTGCACATTCAGCTGGAGAGCAGGGAGAAAGAAATCATTCATGTTCTTACTCTCAGCCCAGCGCCTGGCATCTCTGATTATGTAGAGACCGACCCAGATCTCATGGAAGGAACATGCGAAGGATCCAGGCACATTACAGAGGGAAAGGAACAGGTTCTGAGGCTGAAGCAGAACTTGACACACCAGCTGGACTGCCTGGGCACTGTCCCAATTCAGCATGTTCAGTGGGGGATTTGTACCCTCCATACACTGCCGGGGGAAGGCCCCTCCAGGGTGTTTCTGGGGCCATCAAGAGAAGAGCCTCTACCAGCTGATGCGATGTCATTCTGCCATCTAAAATGAATCAGCCAAAAAATGCGAGCATTATTTTGAGCCTGAGTCCAGTGTACTAATCTTCCCTCCCTGTGAGTGACCACCACAACCCTCTGTGCCTTACAGGGATTGACCTGGCGGACTTCAACCAGAGGCTGAGCATTCAGAGGGTGAGGGAGGAGGATGCTGGGCTCTACCTGTGCAGCGTCTGTAATGCTAAGGGCTGTGTGAACTCCTCGGCCAGCGTCTCTGTGGAAGGTACCAGCAGCCACAACACCCCTGGGGATGTGAAGGGGTGGAAAAGGAGTTTTGGCCAAGGTCCCATGCGTCTTCCCTGTGGCAGTGGGAGGCAGTGAAAGCCCCTTGGCCTTGCTGGTGGCATGGTGCTCTCACAGGAGATCTGTAGTCCAGAGCATGTTTAGCTCAGGCAAACATGTCTCCAGTCACCCCACATCCTGATGCAGGCCATAAGGAATGGCTGAGATGGAGCATGGAATGGGAATTTCTGAAGCTGTGATTTCCCTCCCATCCCATAGGCTCTGATGACAGGACCAACGTGGAGATTGTCATCCTGATTGGGACCGGAGTTATTGCTGTTTTCTTCTGGATCTTACTTATTCTCATCTTCTGCAACATCAAAAGGGTACGTGACTGTCTCTGCCCCAGGCAGGGGGGGTGGCATAGCAGGGCTTGGGGCAACACCAGTGCTGTGATGTGGGGCTGCATGACAGCACCTGCTAAAAGGAGGTCACTGAGTGATGCTTCCAGTGCTCTCACTGCCAAGGACAGGGTGTGTAAGGGCTGTGGTTAGGGAGGTGACAGGGAATAGCCTTTGCTTGAGGGGGCAGCAGGTCAAGGCAGTCAAAGAATCCAAATCCCATCTGGGAGTCAGCACCCAGGGCAGGGAGGGCACCTTCTCACCCTTTGTGTTGGCTGGTTCCTGCAGCCGGCCCACGCAGACATCAAGACAGGCTACCTCTCCATCATCATGGACCCTGGCGAGGTGCCCTTGGAGGAGCAGTGCGAGTACCTGCCCTATGATTCCAGCAAGTGGGAGTTCCCACGAGACCGCCTGCGCTTAGGTGAGCCAGACCCCCTCCCTTCCACTGCACGCTGCAGCCAGGGATTCCCAGCTGCCCTACAAACTCACTCTTCAGGGTTCTTAACACACCTCTGTGTATTTAATGCTTTCTCTCTGCCTCAGGCTTCCCATCTTCTTCCCCAGGCTGTCCCTAAAGCCCAGCTGCGCCTGGGAAATCTCTTTAGGTCTGACTGTAGACAGGTCTGAGCCTACTGTAAGCCCAGACTTCCTCAGTGTATCCACACAGGTATTACTGAAAACAGAAGACCCCTGGGCATGCTTTAAAACACATCCTCATATTTTCCAAGTGGGAGTCTTGACAGAACAGCCCAGTTCACAACAGGTACCCAGAGTTCAGGACCAGGATTGCATCCATTATTGTCCTCATGCTGAGACACCTACCTGCAGCCTCTTCTGTCTCTCTGGCAGAGTTTAAAGGGCAGCAGACTACCTCTGAGGCACAGAGCAGTGACATTAGTACTGGCTGCTGTGCTGCAAGGGGTCGTTTACCTTTCCCACACAAAACAACTTGTTGCTCGAGGGCAACAAACAGCCCCTCACTTCTGCATGGCCATTTCCTTCCTCTGCTTTGTCCATGCCAGCTCTGTCTCAGTTCCTCCTATCGTCCTTTCTCTTATTCTTACCGACACAGAAAGCAGCCACCTGAAAGGGCACATGTTCCATTCCTTCCTTTTCCTTTACGATGCTTTTTCTTTCTTCTTCCCGTGGTTTCCTGTTGGGATTTTTGTTTTCCTTCATTCTATTTTGCCTGTTCTGCACCTGCCTTTCTTCACACTGACTCCCCTTCTCCATAGGTAAAGTCCTGGGTCATGGTGCCTTTGGGAAGGTGGTGGAAGCATCAGCATTTGGAATCAATAAAAGTAACAGCTGTGAGACTGTAGCAGTCAAAATGCTGAAAGGTATGTGAACAGTGAAGCAAAACATGCAATGTGTGTAGACAGCAATTAATGAGGCACCTGCCAGGGAACATTCATCCTGTAAATGCCTGTCTTTTAATTAATGGCTTCTTGGCCTCAACACAGTTGATCCTCTTTGGCCCCATTCAGCTGCACTGGGAGGCTGAAGGGGCAGAACAGACAGCAGGGACTTGGGGAACTCAGCTTTCAAGGAAATTTAGCTGTCTGCAAAGGCAAAGAATGAAATCCGTCCCAAAGGACGAACAAGGATCCAGAGCCCCTCTTTGGCAGGTCACTGAAGGAAGTGTGGCTCCCAATTGCCTTCTTCCAAATGTGCCTGTATTTTGTGTTTATGGGCTGGATCCAGAGCTGGGTAAGGAAGCAGGTTGCAGCTCTTATCCAGCTCTGAGGGCTAAATTGGCTTTGCACCCAAAGCCTGGTCTATCCAGAGTGAGATTTTAAACTTTTATAGCCATGCTTTCAGACAGGCATCTAAAACATTATTCTGTAATTTGGCACCAAACAAAACACTGAGGCAGTCTCTGGCCAGAAGTAGGCTGTACATGGAAATCGAGTCATGGCTCATCTGGGCAGTATTTACTGTTGCAAGTGTATGGATCATCTGCACAGCAGAGGGGAGCCTTGTGTGCAAGGCTGCTTTACAGTTCTTTGAGGCAAGGCTCTCACCTGGCCCATCAGCTGTGGCTCAAGAGAATGCTTCTGTCTCTCAGGCTAAATTTACAAACTCTCAAGTAAGACAAAACACATATGGGGAGGCTGAGAAGTATGAAAAAGGCACACAAAACCAGAGAACACACCCTGGGGGTAAAACAGGGTCGAGAATTGATGTGAATTGGACACTTGAGAGAAGATGCAGTACAGAGAGATGGCAGGAGCATGACACTGTGTTTGCTGTTGAAGAGGAATCATCAAAAGATATCTGGGTTTGAGTTGAGACAGCTTCTATCTTCAATTGTGATAAAAAGAATCAGATGTCTTTTGTTCCTAATTTTCTTTCAAATTGTTTTGTGGCTCGTTATCTGTTTGGAGGCCAAAAGGGCAGAGATTCAAATGGGTGCATCCCAATGAAAGTCTCAAGTGATCTTTTTCACTGCACAACTATCATAAAGAAAAATCTGTTGGGCACAGATTGTGTTGTCCTTTGTTCTGGGTCTCTGCACTTGCAGAGAGCACCCTACATGTTACAGCAGGGATCCTGGGATCTCCAGATAAGACTCAACATTTCATGTGGGAACATGCAATAACAAAATGTACCGAGGCTTTGAGGTCACAGCCTCCTCAGCAAGACTCACATTAACACGCTGCTAGAGAAGGGTGGTGAGGGGGAGTGAAAAGCTGTGAGGAGGTGTCATGACATGGTCTGTGTGTTTCCAGAGGGAGCCACTGCGAGCGAGCACAAGGCGCTGATGTCAGAGCTGAAGATCCTCATTCACATCGGGAATCACCTCAACGTGGTGAATTTGCTGGGTGCCTGTACCAAACCCAATGGTAAATATCCCAGGGCATCAGGCTGTGCCTGCTCCCAAAGATCAGCGCTTGTCCTCTGTGTCTTTTTGCCGTCCACATGTGTGATCACAGGGACATGTGGGGAAGTTATTACTGCATTTGTGTGCACTTACAGCAGATGTCATAGCTCAGCGGGGCTGCACATAACTCAAGTTGTGGCAAGTTCTGACCAACTCATGCCCTTACCTCTTGCCCTAACCTTTGGTCTCCTCTCACCAGGTCCACTCATGGTTATTGTTGAGTTCTGCAAGTATGGAAACCTCTCCAACTACCTGCGGACCAAGCGGGAAGGATTCAGTCCTTACAGGGTGAGTAGCTTCCTTTGCCCCTAGGGACCTGTCCCATGTCTAGGGAAGGAAGACGTGCAGCCTAATACATGATCGAACAATCATGTGACAAAGATACCCTCTGTCCTTCTTTCTGCAATGGTCAATGCCTCCAGGCCAGAATTACAGTTTAAGAACAGGAAGAGACTGTGCAGCTCATGGGTGCAGGGGTTACAGTGTGGGTTGCCTGCTGAGGGTTTTGGTTTGGTCCCTCGCCAGGAGAAGTCCCCCAGGCTGCGAATTCAGGTGCAGTCCATCGTAGAGGCAGTGAGAGCAGACAGGAGGAGCCGCTCGGGGACCAGCGACAGCGCCATCTTCCACCGCTTCCTGATGCACAAGAGCCGCGCAGCGCAGCCCATCCAGGAAGGTAACACTCCAGCCTTGGCAGCAGCTCCTTACCTGCACCACCAAAACTGTGCCAGATTTGGCTAGCTTGGGGAATCAGTAGGGAATATCAGCAGGGAGCGGGGACCCAGCCTTGGAGCTGATCACTGTTGCACATCAATTCCCTGAACAGGGCTATTATATCATCTGTTGTCTCTTGTAATAAACACCAGAAACCCAGAAGGGTGAATTAAATCCCTTCAGCTATTTTAGCCTGAAGAAAGAACTGAGGGGGATCTCAGTGAGTCCTCCCTAGGACAGAAATTATGATCTGACCTTCAAAGCCCCTTCCAGTCCTGTTCCCCACAGCTCTCTCCAACTGACATGTGCTGGAGGCTGGACTCATTCTCCTCACTCTTGAGCACGTTCCTGCCTTGTGCCTTCTGCCACTTAAGCAGAAAATCTTAGAGGGGAGCAGATAACTCCAGTTAAGACTGAGGACTATCTGTATTTCACTGAGAAACTGGCTGTATCCTGCAGTACCAGAGAGTGGCAAAGAGGACAACAGATTGCCAATTGTCTAATGATTTTCTTTTACTTCTGGGCAGTGGATGACTTGTGGCAAAGTCCCTTGACAATGGAAGACCTCATCTGCTACAGCTTCCAGGTAGCACGTGGCATGGAATTCCTGGCATCCCGAAAGGTGAGTTCAGTCTTTCCTTTGCTCACCTGATTTTTGTGCATGCCTGACAAGAGAGACCTGACAATAGCCACCTTTCAGGTGACACACAGAACTGCCTCACACTTCTCAGGAAATCTGAGATAGTCGTGTGTACACAAAGCTGGAAAATCAGTTCCTCTTGCATTTCAACCTCTTCTTAACCATCCCTTTTTGAAATTTTTATCTTTAGCTTCTTCCCATTTCCACTATTTCCCCATTACAGCTCAGGTTTATGGGGGAAGGGAGGTGCTGTACACTTTCTGATTGTGGTTTCTCTCCCTCTTATTTCGCCCCTTCCTCTCCGTGTGGCCTCAGTGCATCCATAGAGACCTGGCGGCTCGCAACATCCTGCTGTCAGAAAACAACGTGGTAAAGATCTGTGACTTCGGCCTGGCCAGGGACATCTACAAGGACCCCGACTATGTCAGGAAAGGCAGTGTGAGTGACATTTTCTCAAACCCTTTACAGATTAGGCCTGCTTGATGAAAAGATGAAAAAGCAGGAGTGGAATTACTCACATGGCCGGGACCAGAAGCCATTGGTCCAATGACACATGTCCTGTCCTCCTCCACCAGCAGATCTCTGTCTCCTTCCTTCTGCCCCTCAGCCTGTCATTAACTTGGTCTTCCTTATACTCTTTCATCCCCCCTTCAGTGTCTCCATCCCTCTCTCTGACCTAACCAAACCTCCATTCCTCCATTCCTCTCAGAGAGAGGAGCAGGGCTATCTGCTCTGATTTCCTTTCACGCATTTCACCCCTTTGCTACAAGAAGGGCTGTCTTGGGACATGTTCCCAACTGAACATTTGTGCCTTGCCTCCCACTCCTGCAGGCCCGTCTCCCACTGAAGTGGATGGCTCCAGAAAGCATCTTTGACAAGGTCTACACTACCCAGAGTGATGTCTGGTCTTTTGGGGTCCTTCTCTGGGAAATCTTCTCACTAGGTGAGTGCTAATGAGGGTCTCTCGTGCTGAGACACGTCTACCCATGTAGCAGCTTGTGGGTGAGTCTGTGCAGGATAGACATTCTGAAGCACATCTAAGGACTGATGGGAAGTGACATCAATGTAGGCAAAAAAAAATATGGAGGCCATATCCACCCATGAACAGAGTGATGGGGACACAGGCATGCAGAGGCAGCCTCCGGCTCACGGAGGCAGAGAAGCCTTACTCAGGGAGCAACAAGGACTGGGCTGTGTATGAAAAGTGACCACATCTCTCAGGCATAAAGGGCAGTCTCAAAAGGACTGGTTTCTGATGGCCCATTTCATGTTCCCACTCTTCTCTGAACTTCTTTAGGGGCATCTCCATATCCTGGAGTCCAGATCAATGAGGAGTTCTGCCAGAGGCTCAAAGACGGTACCAGGATGAGAGCCCCAGAGTATGCCACAGCAGAAATGTGAGTCAGAAACCTCAAGGATTCCAGCACTGGTCAGAGCAGAGGCCTCTGTGGGAGGGCAGAAACCTACCAGATCCCAGCAGAGGGCAGAACAGGCCCCTGTGTGGGATGCAGACCTTTCAGCCAGGGTAGGGGATGAGCCAACACAACCTTCACTCTAGGCTGCTGTCTGGAGAGTGAGTCGGATGGGTTCTGATCAGACCCCTCTAGGTACCCTTGCACACCCATGCTGGGATGGGTCTGTAAGTGAGCACTGTGCTTTCCTGCTCTGAAGGGTATCAGTGAGATCTGAATTAGCTGCTTGTGCCCTGTTATAATAAGTGCATAACAAACCAACACCCTGCCAGTAAGTCCACCGAGCCAGTGTGCTGGGGGTGCCAAGCTTTCCTTCCCAGTGCAGGAACTGGCTGTCCCAGTGGGCACCCTGTGGGTGGGAGCTGTGGAGTGGGGCAGGAGGAGATTTCTGTGGCATAAAACCAGCATCTCTTCTTGGCAGCTACCGTATAATGCTGAGCTGCTGGCATGGTGATCCCAAGGAGAGACCGACTTTCTCTGACCTTGTGGAGATACTGGGGAACCTTCTTCAGGAAAATGTCCAGCAGGTGAAAAACTCTCTGTGTTCCTGCTCTGCTCCAGACAGCTCTTTCTTCTGTCGTCACCAGCTCCCTCACTGTGCCCTCAGCAGACTCCACGGTCAATGCAATACCTTTGTGTAGGCCAACCAGTAACACAGAGATTCCTGGGTTAGAGGTCTGTTTCCCAGAGCTGTTGGAGAACTCATTTCTGCAACAGTCTTTTAGCTGCATCCTCATAAAACTGCTCCTTGCAGGGCAGAAACCATCTCAGTCGTCATTCTAGTACTTCCATTCTAATCCCCAGATGATTATTTGAAATTCTTCAGCTGAGTCAAGGCCCTGGTACTTCTGCCTCCCACATGCCTGCATAATGAAAACCAGGACTTGACCAGGGTTTCTGAAACTCTGTCCTTAGATTGAAATGTCAGGGCCATGTGAAGCAAGCAACTGTTACATTACAGCAGTCAGTAAAACAGATTTCTTTGAACGTATTACTAATCACTTCCATGTGGTAACTCACCAGGACATTTAATTGTGGTGAGTGTGCAGCTCTGATTTAAACTTTTTCTTGATGTTCTCTTTCAGAAAATGATAGCTAAATGCTTGAGTACTGTCTCATCCTGACGTTCCTGATTTTAACCTTTCAGCACTGGTTCCCAGCACAGGCATGACTAAGCCACAAATGACACTGCCCTGGAGCACAGTACTCTGTCCATGTAAACTGGAGAACTATGGGATTAGGTTGTTTTCCTGCTCTCACACACACCTCCATGCATCACTCACAGCTACTTAACACAAAGGTCACAGAAATCTCCAGCCAGATATTTTGTCCTAGAGAAATAAAATTCATAAACCAGAAATTTTCCTTCCCAGCTCTGACAGCTTCTGCCTGTGGAGCCATTTCTTGTGGGAAAGTCCTCCCCTTCTTGTAAGGCCATTTACTGTTCTTCCTACCAGGAAGGGAAAGATTACATCCCGCTGAACGACTCTCACAGCTCAGAAGATGATGGTTTCTCCCAGGTGCCTTCCTCTGCCCAGCAAAACTCAGATGAAGAAGACTTTGACATGAGGATACGCTGCCACAGCCTAGCAGCAAGGTGAATCCCCTTATGAAAAGGGCAGAGAGAGCCCAGCAGGCAGCCAGGAGCCTGACCTGTAAGGGAGCCTGAGGGATATGGGGAGAACCCAGGTGTTCAAAAAATCCCAGGTGTTGAGGTGTGATCCAAGCATTTAGGCCATAGCATTTTGTTTATAAAAGCAAAATTACTTCATTTTGCTGATGAGGAAGTGCTGATTTGTAAGCCTATCACATTCCTTCTTCTGCTCCAGCTATGCTGCCAGAGTATCACGTAAGGAGCTTCATCCTATCTGTTCCTAGCTGACCCAAACAATTAGGCCCAGGCCTCTCCTCTCTGGCTAGCTATGATAATGTGATGCCTGGGATCTATATGACATTTTCTGTGTATCCCAAGTGGAGAAGTTACTGGAGCCTGATTCACTCAGTCTAGTCTCCACTGCAGAAGTAATATGGGGTTAAGAGGCCTAAGGTGACCCCATTACCCTCCCCAAATCCACCATTTGGGTCGTGCTCCTCCCTGCATACTTTGGTTGCACAGTGAGGAGGTTGAGATCAGGTCCTGCTCATTCAGGACATTGACTTTTGCCTTTACTGAATACTGTTTGCTCCTGTTGGCAGATACTACAACTGTGTCTCGTTCCCTGGTTGTTTGACGGGAGGAAATCAGATCAGGTGTCCATCCAGGATAAAGACATTTGAAGAGTTTCCCATGACACACACCATGTTCAAGGCACACCCGGTGAGTAGCATCTGAGTGGATTTGAGTGGGGGGCAGCTCTTTTCTGGCACCTTTACTGTTAAGAGTGTGGAAGGAAGATCAATCCTATCTTATGTCAGTCTGTCTGTGTCATTCCTGTTTGGTCCATCCAGTCCTATGCACATTCATTTCTTCATCTGCCACACAGGGGTTTCTCTCCAGCACAGTCCACACTGCCTTAGTGGGAAACAGAGAGGTTAGATATGCAAACGGGAGGACCATAAAGGACCTCAGAGAACAGCCTGCTCTTCACCCTTCTCAAATCTATGAACACAGCCTGGTTAAGCACACTGAAATCCTGCCAGGACTCGGTAAACTCAGAGTGCTTATCTGCAGCTCCTGTATCTTGACCCACATGGCAGTGTGCAGTAGGGACCCTCCAAGTCTCTCTGAACTGGACTGGTACTGATATCTCCTCTAGCAGCAAAACTGAATTCATACCTTTAGTCTCAGAGGAAAAAAACCACCTCTCACAGATTTGATGGTAATACATCTTCCAGCCAGGGAGCACTCTTTTTTTATTCCCCAAGAGTGGCACTGAACTAAGCACACAAATCTTGCCTTTTTATGTGCTGCTTTTAAGAAGGTACCTAAGAAAATCAGATTCAGCAAAACTATGGAGCATGCTGCTAAAGTGCTCCTACCCCTTCTTCCCCATCACACATACACACAATCTCATCTCCTGAATGATTTCTCCTCCCTTCCCCTCTGATCAGTCGACAGGGATGTTACTGATAACTCCTGTTGCTTCCTTCCAGGACAATCAGACAGACAGTGGGATGGTTCTGGCATCTGAGGAATTTGAGAGGATAGAAAACCGACACAGAAAAGAAGGTGGATTCAGGTACTCCTTAAGCCTAGCCACTGAGGCCTCCCTGCTGCCAAATACAGTGAGACCAGGAGGCAGCTCCTGGTATCTCCCCATAGGCTGCACTGCTCAGAGCTCTCAGCTGTGGGCCCTGAGCCAGATGAGTCCATGTACTCCTTAACGAGAGGCAAAACACAGGAAGAACAGACAAGTCCGCTGTTTTCTAGGGTTTAAAAATATAAACTGTGCCCATCAATGAGAATGTGCCTGTTAAGATAATGAGGCACAGTGGAGTGATGGTGTTAATGAGACTGTTTATGCTTATCGACATTTTTCTGGTGAAATGTACCAGGGCTTGTTCAAGCAGTGGCACATGGGAGGGGCAGAAACTATGTGGCTGCCACCTTCTTCCCTCAGCTCTGGCCCATGGGGTACAGGGCCCTGATGTGGTGGTGCAAGGATGGAACAGGCCTTAGGAATTCCCACATGCTGACATGGAGTCTGGCAGGTTGAGCTGGCACTCTCGGAGCTGAGGATGTTATGGATGGTTATGTCCTTGCCCCAGGCTTTGAAACTGGGTAAGAACCTGTGCAGCTCATCTCTGCCAGAGCAGGCTGAGACCTTGTCTCTGTGACAGTGTGTTGAGCAAGCCATGTCACCTCATAGGTAGACAAGGCCAGTCCCAAGCCTCTTCCTCACCTCCTCTGCCTCCCAGCATCAGGTTGGACTGGTCATTGTCTTTTCTCTTAGCCATAGCTCTGTGGCCTTTCTGCTCTGTATCAAACTGTCTCCTGCTTCTTGTCCTTGTCCTCTTTTCCCTAAGGCATGTTCCTGTTGTCTCCTACACCTGGTGTCCCGTCTCCTGGAAAACACTACTCTTAAACCTCTCCTTGAATGTGTCCCTGCCCTCACTCTTGTGATTTCTTGCCAGTCACCCGGTATTGGCAGGCACTGAGATAGGCCAGATGATTTCCGCCCACACCTTCATCATCTTCCTTTGTTTCCTTTCCCCCATCCTGGCAGTTGGTTTGTATCAATTTCTGTTATTCCTGCCAGGTCTAGAAGCAATTAAGGCAATGTCTCTTGTCTGTCCCTACTCATTGGGGTCCCAACCTTCCCCTGTATCTAGAAGGTAACCCAAAGGTATCTAGAAGAGCTGAAATAAGTGTACCAGGTTATGTGTAGATTTGTCACAAAACATACAGGCTGTGCTTAGATTTAGAGCAAGGCCTGGTTTTGTGCTTTGAAATGGAGGTGCAAGTCCATTCCTGACCCTGTCTCTGCCCCATGCTCTAGAAGATGAGATTTTCTGAAACTGGGATCTCTCTAAGCAGGACAGAGGCTTTCTAGGACCGCCAAGGTTAATTCTCTGTGTCTCTCTCCCTCACAGCAGTAAAGGGCCCGGTCGAACTGTGGAGCTGTCAGGGGAACAGTCGGACCTGCGGGGCAGATGTCGGCCGTCATATGGGTCCCAAGTCGGAGGCCAGACTTTTTACAACAGTGAATACGGGGAGCTGTCGGAACACTCTGAGGATGGCAGCTGCACCCCACCTGGAGAGGGGGCCAGTCCCCCCACCCTCCACGCTTCCTTCTTCTCCGAGCAGTACTAATGGCACCAGGCCCTGGAGGCGGCTGCCAAGGCATCCCCCCTCACCCTCCAGGCACGTCATCAAGGTCACTCAGAGCTTCTCCTTCAGCCTATGCCCAAACCCAACAGGGAACCTACCCCAAACGGATGGGGAACACTGATGTCCTTGGAACCGCAGCATGAACCATGCAGCACCTCCAGCCGCAGCTTCCCCGTGCCACAACTGGAGAGAGCACCTCACTGATTTCTCATGTTTCTTTTATTCCTGCACCTCAGACAGATGCATTCTGCTGGAGAGTGGGTGCCTGTGTTCAGCACTATGGCACCTTCTGCCTAACATCCAGCCTCTGCTCAGATCAGCTTCCCATTCAGAAAGCCCATTTCAGGTCAGATATAAATAGATCTGTCTTAGTCTCAAGTTTCTTCCTGGTGTGCAGCCTGAATGTTTTTCCTTGGATTGCTTCCTCCTCCCCTCACCATGATGTCAGCTGCTGAGCTGTGGAGCAGAATCAAAGGGAAGAAATCCCTAGTGGTATTAGCAGCAAGAGCAGGACATTTTAAAGAGGTATACGGAGAGATCCCAAGGGATCTTTGTAAATGTTCATGCATGCTGCTCATCCTGAGTAGGTGCCAGCCTCTCCATCTCCTCTGCAAGCAACACCCACACCCCTCTCATCTCTGCTGGGGGGAAACCTGCCAATCTGCCTTATCACTAGGATTATTTTAGCCATCTCAACACAGCTAGTGCTGAGGAGGTCATCAGCTGATGGCTAAAGTGCTCCCAGTGAGATAAACAGCAATTCTTTTGGCAGGCCGTGTTCAAAACAGGTTCTTTTATGATCTCTGCTGGGAGCAGGTTACTCACAGGTCTGCTGCTCTTGCCTTCCCCTTGTCCCAGAATGGTGCTGAGATCATTTGTTGCTCAAGTGAGAAATTAAAGCAAAGCTGGGTTAATTTGAGCTGGCTTCTAAACACAGAGTTTGCTGGGAGGAAAAAGATCAAAAGGGCAGGGAGTGAAATGTTTATTTTCAAGCTGCTGCAAAGCATTTTGGAAACAATGGAAGGAACAGTGCTCCAGCAATAAGGTACTCTGGGTTGCATCCCCTTGTGTGTTGACATCACTGAACACATGGAGCCCAGCACCTGGCCAAGGATCAAGCCATGATTCTCCTGGATGGACAGTTCTGCACCATGACCTTTCCTGTCTCCCAAATTCTCTGACTCGATGGAGGCACTCTCTGCCCAGCAGGCTCCTCTCCAGTTTCTTTTGCAGAGCTTCCAGCAGAGCATACCTCTCTCTAGAGGATTAAGAGACAGTTATTTGCTGAGGAAACATCTCCTCACTTTGGTCTTTTGTTTCTAAGAGATACCACATGAATTCAGAGCTCTGGGGAACCTCCACAGCCCCTCTCCATAGATTTCTGTGCTGCTGCCTCACGACTTCCCACCTACTTCTTTCCATCCTGCTCCCAATCCAAGAGCTCAGCCACAGAGCACGGTTACATCACTGCCTCAGGAGTCTGGGTGAAAAGGCTTGCTTGAACAGCTTGTCATCATCTCTTCTCTCACATGCCCATGGCTGGCAGAGCTCTGTGCACCAGGGCATCTCAGCACCAGGGAATTTCTGCTTGTGGGCCACACCTCTGTCAAAGAGCCAAGGGTTTGGACTTGTAAAACTGTATTTCCTGTCAGATGTACAGCTTTCCCAAACTGTATTTCTTTTCCAGCAGAGGGTTTTACGCGTTTCCCGACGTAAGCTTGTGAGTCCTTATGGATGATGTTGCCAAGTCTTAATTATAGTTCTCCACACAAGTGTAATGGGGAGATTTATTTAGCACATGGGAAAAGCACGCCTGTCATTCAGATTCTCTAAGCCTGCCCAGCTCGTTCAATGTTCCCTTCCCTGTGTCAGTGGGATGACATGGCTGCAATTTCCATGGCAAAAAAGAGGCACAAAACCAGACCAGATTGAGCCAAACTGGCTCAGGATGTGGAACTGGAAACTGCGTATGACAATGAATTCCCTGACTTTTACTGGTGTCCCCTGAAGCTGCCAGGAATTTAAGCATCTTTAAGTAATTGTTTCGACTCAGTAAGAATCCTCTGGCAGGAGCTGCTGGAGAGCCAGGACAAGGAAGTAGGACAGCCAACAGGGTGTAGGCCAGATCAAATTCTCCTGCCCTCATCTTGCCTGGCTTTTTGAACTGGTGGTTCCCTTGGCAGAAGGAAGGCTGCATGTGCCTTGTGCTGCTAGAGGTTTCCACTGGCATTGGCATGGGTAGAAGGTGACCAGCTGAGCTAAATTCAAGCTGCTCACTGGGTGCTGTGTGTCCACAGAACCCAGACTCTCCTGTTTCCAGTGCTCCACAGAGAGTTCTCTGCCTGGAAACAGCCCCACCTGAGAGACGGCCCAAGAAAGAGGACTACAAACAAAATAATAGTTAAAAAACAGAATTTCAAATAGTTGCAACTCCCTGTCCATATGTAAGGGATAGATATGTGCCAGCAAAGCATGCCATTTGCTGGGCAGTGGCAGGATTCCTCAGCAGAAAAGGGACAGAGGCATCTTAGTGCCCAGGCTGGTTGTCAGCATGGACATCCAGCCAGTACAGCAGTACTTTTTCTCTAGGTTTAGCTGTAAATTGCTCACAAGCATCCTTGTGGGGAAGGGTTATATGCTGTTAAAACCATTGTTAATGATCCCCTGCTTCACCCTGGGGAAAGCACTTCTGTGTCATCTGATTTTTGAACATTCAACTCCACAGAAGTTTATTTTCTCTCTCTTGCACCATCTTGATGGGGGGTGGAATCAGATCCTGTTGTATCTGTGTCAACAGCATTGCATGAACAAAGCAGCATGATAGGACCAAAAGCTGGCTCCTCTTCAGACACTCCTGCTGATGAAGAACAACTGTAGTGTGGGATATTGAAGAGCTGTTGAGACAATTGTACTTTTGCTCTCTAAAGGTATACTAAAATTAGATGTGCAAACCTGATAACCCTTCCCACTCTCTTGAATTATTTCTGGCTCTTTTATTTTCACAGTCTCCAAATAAGCATGAAGTGAAGCTGGTCTGTTTTGGTTTTAAGATGTGAGACAGGCGTGTTGTCTATGTTTCCACAGCAGCAAGGGAGTATTTCAGTGTTTAAAACCCAGAGTTCAATAATTGTGCCCGCTCTGTTCACAATGCAGTGTTTTGTTTCATTTGGGCTTCTTACTGGAACTCAACATTCAAGCTAAGCTATTTATCATCATCACCTTCCTTTACAATGGCTGCTTCCACTCTATGCTCAGTCTTACTTTTCTTTACAAAGCGTTGGTGTTGAGAGGACATTCCTCCCTCCTGAAAACAAAGTGTTGGGTCCCCTACTTGCAAATACACGTGTGTCTCTGAAGAAAAACCTGTGTATCAAGTAACACTACATTTATATTGCAATATTTTAACCTGGTACCTGTTGTTGCTCTAGCAGCATTCAATGTTTCAGTGGGCTGCCTTTGAAGCAAGTAGGCTAAAACAGGGGTTATGTGTGAGTACAAAGCACGGTCTGTGTGTGTGTGTGTGTGTGTGTGTGTGCTGTGGGTGAGCGTGTGGGTATTTGCACGTGAGTTTTCCTACCAGTGAGCGTATGTGAGTGATTGTAACTCACGTTGAGTCTTGTCTCTGGAAGTTCACGGTTATATATCAAACCAGTTAGAACACTGCTTCCTTTCCTCTCCTCCTATAGTACTTGTTATCCTTTGTCATTAAGAGTTTTGTTGTAATATCTAAATGTGAAAATGAATAAAGTCATAACTGGCAGCTGCTCTCTGGTTCCTGGGGCCACCTCTGCCCCTGGGGCAGTCCAGCCCCAGCCCAAGCCATCAGCACATTTTGGGTTTATTATTTTTACTTTTGTGTCCATTTGCATTTCCCTGCATCCTCTCGGAAACAGCTGGACCTTGTGGCGTTTCCATCCAGGATGAAACTGTCTTTTCTCATGGTGAAGTCAGATTCTCTTTGGCTAAGCTCGCTGGCAGGAACAAGCACAGGACAGCACCCAGCCCTGTGCCCCAGATCCACGACCCTTCCCTGTCACCTCGGGCCTGGGGGTCTTGGCCGTGGGGGTCTCCAGCCTTCCTGTCCTCATTCACCACGCCAGGAGAACCAGAGACCACCGGATCCCCCTTCTCCTCAGGAAATCAAACCCCGCCCGGACCCCCTTTCTCAAGACAACAGCACCCCCCGGACTCCCCTTCTTCTCATGGTACCGAACCCCCATAGACCCCTCTCCTCCTCAGCGCATCAACCCTCCCAGGCCCCTTCTCCTTCTCAGGGCACCCAACCCCGCCTCGGACCCCCGTTCTCCTCAGGGCACCGACCCCCCGGCCCCGACCGCCCCCCCGCTCTCGCCC